>PNEQ01133649.1:0-12198 GCA_003012365.1 Medauroidea extradentata
GTTTACCTCTCGCTACCCCTATGTTATTGTTTTGCTCTACCTGTCTTTAAAGTTTAGTTTTGAGTATTTTGAGGCATCCGATCTGGCCTATAACAGATTGGTGGTGGATGGCTCCCCCCCCCCCCAGGTTAATGTTAGAATTTAGGTTATTGCTTTTACTTTGGTTATAGTTTACCCTTACGTGGAACAAGAGAACACACCCTCTTATTGGTTACAATATATATAATGTTTGGAATTCTCCACTTAGGAGGTGAAAAGGCATGAAAAGTGTTCAAATGTGTTTTATAGTATTCATCGATATTTATTGAACCCAACGGGCTATTGTCGTATTTTTCACGTCCAAGAGAGACATCAGTTAAGTAGTCTAAAGTGTTGTTCAAGAGTATTTCGAAATTCAGTCTGTTAGGAGCTAAAACGACCTTTAACGTCATTCAGATAAATCTTCGATACATATCAAATCCATTGAGACATTGAGTTTATTTTTGCTGCAGGATGATGATTACGTAATTGGCCGTAAAACTTTTTAATATTTTTTAAAATTCGAACTCTCAATGCTGTACAGGAGTGATATGTGATTTATAATTAATGATCGATTTCGTTTTGGCCGAATGAGGTATCGTGATTTTCACTTCACTTGGTTACTTGAACAAGTATTTAAGGTGTGATAATAAGATTTTTTATGTTTACCTCTTAAAGGGGTTAAATAGGCATGAAATTTGTTTTCTACCAACCGATGATAATTAAGTAACCAGTAGAGATACTGACGTGGTATTCCCGTCAGAATAATGCTTACGTTTGAACCTAAAATAATCGTGCAAGTTTTTTTTTATTGTACTAGGTAACTTAATTAAATAGAAAACTTTGTTTGTAAACTTTCAAGGCAGCCGTTTCGAAAAGCAAGTATGACCAGCGAGAAATAAATTATACAGGAGTTTCATTCTACATCTCTATCGAGACGAGGAATTTTACATCCTCTATGAAACTAGGAAATTAATATTTTAATTTTAAATTAGTTTGCATTAATAATTTCGACGTTACGTCGGGAAGTAATTTGTAGCTTCGACCTTTTGTTTAGGTGGTTCTGGACTGAAATTCCGTTTAAAGGCTGCACAAACATGCAAGTTTGACACAAAAAAACTGAAAGGCAGATAAAATTAGTGAAATTTTAATGACGTTGTTCAAAATTTACGAAAATGGATTATACAGTCTACTATCTATTAAAGTTCACGTGAAAGTTTAGAAAAACAAATATGTTATTGAGGGTGCCATCACCAATGGCTTTGCTCGAAGGAAATCGGTCTTAATACCACATAAACTACGTATTACATTTGACTACCCTCTTACATTCAACAGTCTGTAACTAACCCACAACGTTATCATTGTTACGTCTATAAATAAAGTCCAGGCGAAGTCGCTGTTAGTGACAGGGTCAAGTTTAAGACTACTTTTCGCGTGGACAGATATAACTACTTATCCTGCACCACACGTTCACTTCTGGGCTATTGCGCACGCATTCTCTGTGGTTCTTAGATCACTATATCCTGACGTTGTGCCTGTTTAGTAGACCCTCAGTAGTAAACAGAATGCGTTTAAGAAAAACATCCTCCATGTCCATTCGAACCAGCATGTCTGTAGCGAAAGCTTTACGGCGTGGTCCATAATCTGGCAGAAGAGATTGTAACAACTGCACTTTCTAAGCATAGAGTCCCAGGTTTTTGTGAAGAACGTTGTAAACAGTTGAACGAGGTAGCTACAATTGTCTGGCAGCAGTACATATCGACTTACTAGGGCTCCGGACAAAGGCTTCACGAACACGTCCAATGTCTCCCGCACTTATGCTTGGCCGCCCACTGCCTCTTTGCTGCCACTCACGGATTGTGGGTCTTGAAGGTGTTTCTCTTGCATATTTGGCCCTTAAGTTATGTTGCACCTGCGCATCTGATTTTGTTTCAGTAAACCAGGATACACATTGTGATTTTTCTTGAGGTGTAGCCATCTTCTGCAATGTTTAGATGTCAGTAAACATCCACACCTGCAACAACCAGAAAAAATTCTCATAAAATCTTGGCGAGATTCTGATCGTAATGCCATAAACCCAATCCAGACACCTTTTTGCATTATTTTTTACTACAGTTTGAAGTAGTAGAAGTTTTTACGGACACCTTGCATAAATTAGCAGTTTACTGCAGTTGACTTTACTATGTTCAAAAATATTGGACGAAAACCTGTATTTCGTAAGTTAATTAATATATTTATGTAGATATTTATTTTCTGTCAAATATAAATTAACTTTTAAATTTTACAAAGTAATAGAACCAACTCAAGTGGAATACATGCCTCGTTGCAAGCAACAACATTCGAGACGGCGATAAACAAACTTTACTCATTGACAGGGACAAGTGGATGTTTCTGCTATGATCTTAATTATGGAACCAACTTAAAGTATTCCTGAAGCAATTGTGGAAAACAATGTAACACAGAAATCAGATACGGATTTTTACCCGGGTCCTTTCGAATTCGAATAAAATTTGTTTCTGTTGAACCTCTTCACACTACTAGAAACTGATAAAGATAAAAAAAGACAATATATTAACAGTGAACTTATTCGAGTAAAATGTATCATGAGATTCAATTAGCAATTCGTACTGTTTTACTAACTACCGTGGATTATTGTTAGCCTACTGGGGCGATTTACGAAAATTGAAAGACAAATTTGTTGAAAGTCATTTTCAACTAGCGTCACAATCGAATGAAACACAAATGAGTGTAAAGTAATTAGAAGACTTTGAATATGCATTATATATAATACAAGAAGGGTTGTCAAGGCTGTCTATTTCTTTAACTAAACAGAACTGCGAGAGTCATGTTGCCAACGGTGAAAACTAGACAAATAATATTAAACTTTCCGAGTTACAATTTCCTGTTTACAAGGGTATAATTACAGAATGGACTAGTTTTCATGATGTCGTCACATCACTGGTTCACAACAACAGTTCACTTTCAGCAGTTGAGAAACATCAGTACTTGTTCACATCGTTGTCAGGAGAACCTTTCAGTTTGATGAAATTTTTTCCTCTTTCTGAAATTAAATATGAGAAAGTTTGGAAAATGTTGACTGAACGATGCCAGGATGTACGAGCAATCGCTACAATGCATTGGGAGAATTTAATGTGTCTTCCAAAACTCAGCATCAGTGCTCCAGATAAGTTGAGAAACATGGTTGATGTACTCAAGGAAAATTTAGGAGCTACGGCAGTTCTTTCTCTTCCGATGAGTGAGTGGAGTTTTGTACTGTTAAATATAATATTACCTAAATTGGTTCAGGAGACCAGAAACCAATTTGAAATTGCTCATAAGCATATCAAAATGCCTACACGTGAACAACTTTTAGACTTCCTTGAGTCACATAGTAAGACGCTGTTACTAGCCAGCGGCAATATTTCAACTTCACTCCAAATACCGTGCAATATCTTTGCCACGACCAAGTGTCAAAAGTTCGTGTTAGGTAAAGTCCGACAAAAATGATTGCACTGTATATAAAGAGGATCATACAGCACGCAGATGTCCAGAATTCCTTGGATGGTCACTCGATAAAAAATTTAAATCAGAGAGAGAGATAAACCTGTGCTCTAACTGTCTCGGTTACCATCATGTTAAGGGATGCAATGCAAGAAGAAAATGCTCCCACTGTCATAGAAGCCATCATTCATTTCTTCATAATTCTGCTTCTACCCCCAGTTCTCCAAATAACAGTTCATCACCAGCAATAAATGGTACGGTTAAGAAAAGTCAGCATGTTAAACCTATAGTCTCGAGGGCATCGTACAGTGAGAGTTCAGGCACTGTAGTAGTGGGATCAGTTGTGGTGCGTGTCAAAGCTGCAAGTGGAGCATTAACGCCAGTTCGTACCTTGCTGGATTTATTGTATTAGTCCTCATTTATTTCTGAATATTGTGTCCAAAGGTTAGGCCTGCGTCGTTGCAGCTCTAATATTCCAGTTGTCGGACTTGCCCACTCTGGTTTTAATGCAACTCTGATCTTGGTACCATCTGTGAGAAGTGAATCACAAATTGTAGGCAATGCACTAATACTGAAGGAGATTGGATGAGAGTTACCTAGCATGCACCTGCCTCAAGAGATAAAACAGAAATACTGGTTTAATGGTGGGCGGTATCAGGCATCCAAAGGTTTCCCCACTTCTTTGTGTATTTGGCTGGGATTTGATCGGAAGGATTAAGCATAAACTTTTACTCATTTCACCTTACTGCAACCCAGTCTCACAATTTCTGAATAGGTTTTGGGAAACTGGGTAACTTCCACTAGTAAAGCATGCAAATCCAGAATACAACAGCTGTGAAAAGCACTTTGTTGATACTAACTGCCGTACTCCAGTTGAATGCTATGTGGTATGACTTCCTTTCAAGGATTCTCTCGACCTTGGCGACTCTCGTGGACAAGCAATAAACAGGCAACACTGTTTAGAACGTCTCTTTACCTGGCAGCCCGACAAAAAAGCACCATATATTGATTGTCTCAATGCATATGAGGCACTAGGACATATGCATCGCTTAAACAGAAGTCCCTTTTCAGCACATCAGTGCTATATTCCTCATTATTGCATCCTCAAAGAATCAAGTTTCACGTCAAATCTGGGGGTGGTGTTTAATGCTGCCTCTGTATCTTCTTCGAGAAAATCACTTAATGGTGTCCTAACGACTGGGCCAAAACTTCAAAGTAACATAGTTGAAATCATGACTCATTTTCGTATTCATTCAATAGTATTTGCAAGTAACATCTGTAAGATGTATCGCCAAGTACAGTTACATCCAGATGATTAATCGTACTAGGTAATTCTGTGGCAGGAAATTCCAAACAAATACATCCAAGAGTACCAACATGACACACGGCGTGTCTTGTGCTCCTTTCCTAGCCACGAGAATATTCGACATTGTTATGGATACTGCATTTGCGTCCGAAGTACTTGCATTACTTGCATTACAAGCTGACTTAATACAACTACTGAAGCTAGAATGTTTTCAGCTGATAAAATGGGAAGGTAATAATGAATCGGTCAGTAGATCGGTCCCAAAGTGCCGCAGAGTTTGTCCAGTCAGATTTAAAGAAACAAGGAGCTGGTCATAGCACTATGTCTTCACGGAGCTGGTCATAGCACTATGTCTTGAGTGGGATGTAACAACTGATGTATTCTCATATCCCATACATCTAGAAACTGATACCCTCCTTTCTGAAATTACAAAAACATAAGATCCCTAAGGTTGAATTCCCCCTGTTGTCTATAAAGCAAAGCTTTTTCTGCAAAGAATTTGATTACTTTGCCTGGGATACGGTTACATCTGCAGAATTGAAAAATGATTGGTACCAGTTCATCAGACAACTTCAGTTCTCTACAAAATTTGAATTCCGCGTCTTATTTATCTAGCATTTCAACCAGTTTACCAGATTAATGGGTTTTGTGGTGTATCTAACACAGGGTATGGAGCAGTTGTTTATTTAAGTTGTTCAGGTAACAGTGAAACAATTTTCTATTTTATACGTGCCAAATCTCGAGTTACCTTTCTTTGTTTAGAGCTAATTAGAGCCGAATTAATTATAAAATTAATTGAAGCCAGTGACGACATACTGTCTAAATAAATCGTAGTTAAAAGTGTCATAGGATGGTGTGATTTCATTATTGAGCTAGCATGAATCAAAACAGTTCCACAATATTTAAAGCCATTTGTGGCCAACATAGTAGCACACATACAAGAGAGTAGAGTTATAATTCGTTACAGATAAATTCTATCAATTGATAACACAGCAGACTATGCTTCCAGAGGCTTAGGACCTGCAGAACTCATTAACCATTCATTGTGGTGGAAGGGTCGCAATGGCCGAGGGGTCAGACCTCTTGCCTCCCGCAAAGGCGATTCGGGTTCGAATCCCGGCGGGGTCGGTCCCCAGATTTTCGCATGTGGATATCGTGCCGGACGATATGGTCGGCGGGTTTTCTCGGGGATCTCCCGTTTACCTCACCCATTCAATCCGGCGCTGCTCCATACTCACATAATGTCAACCCCACCAGCACTAAAGATGTCGATGTTAAGCGCTGACCAAAATCTCTTCACTCAATAATTCTGGTGGAAAGAACTTGCATGGCTTACATCAGAGAAGCATGTGTGGCCCATTGCAGAATCTACGTCAAACGAGTGAGAACATGAGTCAGAGATGAAAATTGTGAAGGTTACCTCTTTTGTGCATCAATCTCAAGATACCAACATACATAATTGGATTCAGAAATACTTGTCATTGACTAAAATATAAAGAGTTCTGGATTACATTCTCGTACTCCATGTCAACCTTAAGCTACCTTGCAGGTTTGCAGGTTTGTAGAATCTTCGAGCAAAACAGAGTTAGAGTGCTCACGTAAACTGTTTGTGAAGTTAAAACAACAAGCCATCCGACATTGTTGGCAGCAATGGCATAAACAGTACCTGCACACCCTACATTCAAGCGGAAAAGGGACGAGAATCTAGATGAGCTCAAATTGGGGAACTGATACTGCTAAAGAAGGGCAACCTTCCACCACTTCAATGGCAGCTTGGTCGGATTCTCACGCTTCATCCTGACAAAGATGGTTTACCCAAGGTTGCAATCATCAAGATGCAACAGGGTCACGTTAAACGCCTTGCAGTAAAATTGTATCGCCTCATTAAAAAAAAAAAAAAATTGACAAATTATCATATCAGTAAAAGTGGGCTCAAGTAACAATTTTTTTTTATTTTGGTGGGCGGTATGATTTGTGATCATTCGTTAGTTATAGGGGACAGTATCATTTAATGGTTAATTAATCATTTAATGTTCGTCATGTATGTACTGCCATATGTGGCAATACTACGAAATCATACACTTGACCTCCTGGAAAAAATAATAGTACAATGTTTAGCACTTTTTTGTTTAGCACCTCTCAGTAAATTGTTTTCCTAAGAAATATACATGAGATCCATAAAAAAGTGTAACAAAAAGTTGGTGTAACTGAAACGTTAATTTATTTAGTGAAATTAATACAGCCAAAATAAGCTAATACATTTAATTGCGTTTAATAGATGTGGATAAGGCCATTCTTTTAAAGAACAGCTGTTTTTTTGTACAAAGTGTATCTAACTGAAAAGTGTGTCAAAGAGTGTACTTGGGTTGCAGAATCTGTATAGTCATGGCCACTCCCTTCACTACTGTGCTGTCACTGTCAGCCTTGATACTTTTTGGTACACAGAGATGCTGTAGAGGGGACCAAGACTCAGTAAGTAATCCTTAAATTATCCGAACATAAACAATGCAGTGATAATACTGAAACCAGGCAGTGTAGTTCCTTGAAGCAACACAAGCTGGATGTCTCATTCCTTGCTATACATGGTTCGCGATAAAGTGAGCGCTTTTGAAGACCATATTTAATATAAAATTTAATAAATATTATTTATTGATATCTCTGATGTTAATTATTTAGTATGATGTAATCTACGTATCTTGATTTGTAGTTAGATTTGTTTATAGTAAAAAGTGGCAGGGAAGTATGAACAATCTTAAAAGAAAAAAGTAAGTAGATTTTCAAAAGTCCTCATTTTATGCACCGTCACAATATATTTGAAAGTGTACAGTCTGTAGTGTTTATGTGTAGGTGACAGAAAACGATTAATATAATACGTTATAATGATATTCCAACAAAATTCATGTCCTGGAATTCATAAGAAAATTATGCTTGAAATATAAGTTTCTCTCAGCTTTTCATTACACAAATGAACTAAATATTATTTTACTCTTTCAAATAAAGTAACCCGATAAACGTATTTCACTGTTACGTATTTCTATAATCATGTTCTAACAAAAAGACCTTTCACCAAATATAAGCGATAGACCACTAAGCAGATAAATTTATTCATTAATATTGAAAATAACTAGTCTTATTTAAGGTTTTCTGCTTATGTAACATTCGTGTACGGCATTATGCAAAGTGTTTTATTTTTTGTGCTAAGAAATATTTAATAAATAAAGCACATTTAGTAAGATTTAGTAAAATATATTATCAAATCTAAAAAGACCCGAAGCTGCGCCACATGCCGTAGCAACACCATAAATTAAAGTCATCTATTCACAAACAAAGTCTCGTCTATTGTGGACTTTCATTGAGAAGTGGGGGATTCACAGTTCACTGTCCTTAGAGAAAATGATACAGTTCAATTGCTCTTCTCGCTTCCACTGTTAAGGCTAGCTACCATAGCTCCCCTGCCCTCTGTTGTTCAAACTGGCTACAACCAACCTCTTCCCTTAGACTACTCCAGTTAGCTACATTCCCTTCCCTTCAATGATACAGCTGGCTGTCTCCCGTTTCCTACACTTCAAGTTAAATCTGGTTACCTCCAGCGTCCACCCCTTAACACACCTCTAAATTTACAGTTTCTACTCCTCCTCTGATCACTAACACTGTTATGAAGCCTCTCCCTCCAGGATGTGTTCTTACCAGAACTAGTATACTGTACATAAGTGTACTGCTCAAATGCAGCTACACAACGTTGGCCAACATGCAGGAACAGAAAGTGAAAAACAACTTATCTTGACTTTCCCCATTCTGAGGCAATTATATTAAATCTCAAATGCAGCAGTTTTTACCTATTCATGCTAAACAATATGTTTGGAAACAATTAGGTATACCGTGAACTTATTTATTTAAGTAATATATGGTTACTATAAATTTAATAACGTTTTGTTCCTAATAAATCTAAAGTAACAGAAAAGCAATTAATAATTATTTTATATTAAAATGCTTTAAATAAGCATAATGTTTAAGAAAAGTATGTAATTTATGTTTATGAAACAAATTTAAAATTAAAAGAAATTGGTCATTTATTTTATATACTAATCACGAGCACGATACACAAGTGTATTTCTCAAACACAGTCAAGTAAAATATATCAGGTGACAACACGATTACTGAAAACAAAATTCTTTAGAGTATTTAAAGCAATGCTAACTGAAATCATATGCCATCGTATGTCATCAATGTAAGTCAAGACTCATTTGCCTTCAAGAAGCATTACTGCAAAAGTTCTGTACATTTATTTTAAAAATGTAATAAAAGTACTCGTATATTTAAATAAAACATCCGATTGCTAGCAAAATAATCCCACCCGAAAAGTGATTTATAATATGTATGTGTATACATCTCTATGTGTAAAAGACAATACTGGCTGCCTGGCTGACTGAAATATCCAACTGCAGCCCAAAATACCGGACCTAGAATCATGAAAATTTTTGTGTGGGTTCCCCTCAGGTCGTAGGCGAGCAATAAGAAGGGATTTTTCGAAATTCGACCTCTAAAGGATGTGAAAAGGGGTGAAATGTGTTTCCGAAGAAACGTCGATAGAGCTCGAACCCGACGACATATCATTATGATATTATTTTAATAGGACACATATAAAAAATGCATGTTAGCCAATTTAATGTTGTTTCGAATTTCAACATTTAAGAGGTTGAAAAAACCTTACATTTATTTTCAATAACTGTCGATATCTATCGAATCCTTCGGGATAGAGGTTTGGTATTCACTTCAAAATGTAAATACCCAAAAAAATCAGTTTTATGAGTTTTTGAAATTCGACCCTCAAGCAGTAAAAAGGGGCAAAATGTGTTTTTTTTATGAATTGCCATTATCACTTAAGTACAATTGACTATCGTCATCATTTTAACTTCAATTGATTACGTATACAAATGTTTATGACAGGACTCCAAGAAGTCTCGAAATTCTTCAGTTAAGATGGCGAAAAAACGTGCGATTCATTTTCGATTATTCCTCCATATCTATCGAACCAACCAATTTATAGAGGTTTACTTTGCTTTAGATTGATGCTTTTGAAACTACCCCAAATACTAAAAAAAAAAAAAAAAAAAAAAAAAAAAAAAAAAAAAAAAAAAAAAAAAAAAAAAAAAAAAAAAAAAAAAAAAAAAAAAAAAAAAAAAAAAAAAAAAAAAAAAAAAAAAAAAAAAAAAAAAAATCCGAATTCGGCCCGAAAGAGGTTAAAGAAATGGTAAAATGTATTTTCGATTCACAATCTTTATAAATCAATCGCGATGATTTTAATATAGCGACGAGATTTTTGTTTAAGATTGATGCTTACTCAAATAGTTGAAAAGTTATTTAAGGAATTTTCGGAATTACCCACCTAAGGAGATGAAAATAGATGAAATGTGTTTTAATTAACCGTCGATATATCTGGAACCAAAGATATTTTGTCGTGTTTTTCACGTCCAAGAGACACCAATTTAGTAGTCTTGCAGTGTAATATACGGGTGTTTAGAAATTAATCCTCTTAGGAGGTGAAAAAACCGTGAATGTGATTTACATCAATCTTCATTATATGTTGAACCCATCAAGACGTTCAGTTAATTTTTGCTTTACGATGATTATTATGTAAATGGCCATAAAAGAATCTTAAGATTTTTCAAAATTCGTACTCTCACTACTGTACACGAGTGATCCGTGATTTTTAGTAAATGATCAATTTTACTTTGACTGAATAAACCATCGTCGTGATAATCACTTCACTTGGGTGCTTGAACAAATATTTAACGTGTTAAATTAAGAATTTTCTAAATTCGACACCTAAAAGGGTTAAAAAGGCATAAAATTTGTTTTCTAACAGCCTATGTTACTTATATAACTAGTAGATTTACTAAGGTTATAATCACGTCAAAATGATGCTTACGTAAGTACCTAAAAAGCAAAGTATTTTTTTTTTGTTTTATTGCATAACTTAAATTAATATAAAATTTTGTTTGTGAAATTGCAAGGCAGACTATCCGAAAAGCAAGTACGACCAGCGAGAAATAAATTATACACGAGATTCTTTCTACAGCTCTACCAATAAGCGATGTTATACAACATCTATAAGGCCAGGAAATTTATTTTCAGTTGTAAAAGATTTTTCATTAATTATTTCGACGTTATGTGGCGCAGTTGTTTGTAGCTTAGAGCTATTGTTCTGGAGGAACCTCAGCTGAAAATTTTTTTAAAAGTTGTGCAAACACGCAAGTCTGACACACAAAAACAACTGAAAGGCAGACGACATTGGTGTAATTTGGAAGAAGCCGTTCAAAAGTGATGAAAATGGATTATGCAGTCCACTGTCTACTGAAGTTCCTCGACAGCATCAACCCATGAATACCATCTCACTAACATCAAGGTTCGAGCACCAAATAAGTTTCTATTTCAGCGAAACATTATCCCACCACTTAACTTCAAGAGAAGGATTTTAAAAATAAAAATATGTTATTGAGGACACCATCACCACTGTTTTTAGCTCAGAGTAAATTAGTCTTAATACCGCGTAAACAACGTATTTCATTCGATTAACCTCTTAGTTTTAACAGTCTGTAATTACCCTACAACATCAACTTTGCTGTAACAAAAAATAGGCCCAAGCGAAGTCGCTGTTATTACCAGCGACAAACATAAGAATGCTTTCGCGTAGACAGTTACAGCTACATATCCTGCGGCAGAGTCAACTCAACTAGCATATTTGTTATTCTAACACTTTATGATTGAACTACCTATCCTGAGTAATACACGCGAGCAAAGCCGCGGGCGTATTGCTAGTGTGTGTGTGCGTGTATATTGTGAAGTGTTCAGCTACTTCCCCGTCTTGGTTATATCTTTAAAAATGTTTTTATTTTCTTATTTAAATTTATATTATGTAAATCTTTCTTAACAGGCTATATGCCATTTTCAGGGTGAGTTTGTCAGGTGTCCGGTATGATACAACAGAATTCAATAACCTAGTATTTGGGGACATGTTAATTTAAATTCATCTTTTCAAAATTTAAATATAAATATAGTCAAGGAATTTTAAAGTAGAGTCATTTGATTATTTTCCTGGCTTGTTTGGTTTCAAATTGACCACAGTAAAATTTTAATTATTTTTGGTGATATAACTTTTTCTTGTATTTTGACCAATTTTTGAGTTTTGGCAATTTTAGCATATTATTAAATTTTCCTTGGTGAAGTGAGTAACTTCAGGTGTTGCAAGCTTCTCCAGGCTGTAGGATTTCTGGCGCCGACGTTGTGGTTGATCGCTTGCTTCATGGAATTCTCTCCATGACGTAGGTTATTGACGCACGTAGGTCAGCCATCACAGGGGGTTGCTTAGGGTA
>PNEQ01133650.1:0-12191 GCA_003012365.1 Medauroidea extradentata
AACGTCCCGACGCCTGAATCGGACATCTGACGACGGCACTCCGGCCTGCCGTTCTCGCGCCTCAACAACGTCCCGACGCCTGAATCGACACCCGACGACGATACTCCGGCCTGGCCGTCCTCGCTGCTCAACAACGTCCCGATGCCTGAATCGACACCTGACGATGGCACTCCGGCCTACCGTCCTCGCGGCTCAACAACGTCTCTGCTTTGATAAATTTTTTAAATGTCAGAATGGAGGGTTAAAATAATGAACAACGAGTAAAAATCATTCTCAGTAAAGCACAAACAAGTTAGGTTAACTTTAAAACAATATGGCTGCCACAGAGGGTTCGAGAGTGAGCAGCGAGTGAATATCGTCGCTCACTCTCCCTTTCGCTCACTCCCTCGAATTTGGACAGCGAAAATAAAACACATTTAAAAGAACGCTTTTCTATTTTTGTTTTCTAAATATCATGCATAGAAACATGGTTTCGGGGCACCTAAAAATGGCCAGAACGAATTTTTCAGACTGTTTTCGTGTGTAAAAAAAATACCAAAGGGAATCATAAAACGAAAATAGAGGAGCATGTGCTGGACTTTACTACGGACTTGCTGTAAATAGATAGAAGGGTCACCGTTTAAAGTCCTATAGGAAAAGCCAACGACCAATCATTACACGTCGTTCTCGTGCTGCGCATAAAGGCGACATGGTTATTGACGCACGAGTCAGCTTAGCTCTTATCGACAGAATCGACTGTCTGTTTCCCTACCTCAAACACGGCACCTATATCGCCTGCTGTATAGAGCTATAAAAGCTCAAAATACGTCTGCCTATGCGGCCATCTCAAGTCGATTTCGTAATGCGTAGATTCTTAAAAATGTAAACCCCTTAAGGTTCCTATGTAGGTAGGCATCGTTGATGTATGTGAGGCACAAAACCGATGGATCGTTAAGAGTGACGTCGGTCGGCCTATGTAGTACATTATCGGCTCTACACATAAATTCAGCAACTGGCGCGCAGAGCTTTACTATTATTCATTTTACTATGGGACTTCAAACGGTAACCGTATTATTTTATTTGCGATGCTTATGGTTCAAATTCCACCGCTTATTTCTACTTTTGAGTTTTTAGAATCCGGTTGGAAATTTCCTAGATACGGCAGTTTGTTTTTGGCCATTTTGAGAGTATTGAAATTTGTATTACCAATTATCGATCCTAATTTTTAAACTCATAGAAACATTGTTTGGAATGTGTTTTCTTGTCAGAGATGTACAGACGTAAAGCGCGTTCAGATGTTTCTTCCAAATATGAGTACTTGTACCTCGCTGCAGTGCGTTTCAAACGCAGGTAGACAGGAACCTTAACACAGCATTTTTATTAAACCTTGAGGACATTCATCCACGTCGGACAAACGTGAAGTAGGTCAAACACAGCGGGGGTCGAAGCTACGAGTTGCTCGTACAGAGAAGTTGTTTGTGCTCTCACCAACGACCTAATTCGTTACGGGTTCCATCATCCCAATGTAATTCGAAGAAAACACAATTATTTCCTTACTATGTGTTCCTATCATCCTCTTTAGTCTCAGATCCGCTTAAAGGAAGTTTAATATCAAAATAAGTACCTAATTTCCTAAGCTTTAATTCAGTTCATCTTAAAACACCGATGTACATTGATTCTTTTTCACGCGAATCCTCTACTCGTATTCTAAAAAATAATTAACGTATTTATCTATAAAAATAACATACAGTTGAAACACTGCTTCTATAATTTTAAAATTGCAGCACGCCTATTAGAAACATGAATCTGGGGTCACTCTGAATGGCTAACAACGGCTATCTTATACTGCTCTAAGTACAAAATACCGCCTCTGTGAGTTAAATGTCCCAAATGTATTTACTTTAAAAGTTGCTGATAGCTTCGTTTTTTAAATTATTTACGTCTAATTTATGTTAAAGTACCTTATTGAAAACAGGGACGGATCGAAGGGAGCGGAGTTTGTGGTGATCGCCTCACCCCCCCCCTTGTCTTTTAAAAATATTAATGAGTTCTTACGCGGGTACTTTCTGTAGGGCATGGCAATTTAAAAAAAACGTTGATTAGAGAAAAAAGTAAATATCCACACAAAGTGTGACACTCTAGGAATAACTTTGTAATATTTTATGTATTAAAATTTGCCTCCCCCTTTTTTTTACCTGAAAAAAAAAAAAACTCATCGCTGAATCTGTACATCATTGAAAATACCACAACACTAAGACTTGAACTCCTGGAAAGGTGATCCACACAGTACCTTGAGCCCTATTAAAAATCGCTATTTCATAGTTCCAGTGAAAAAATGTGCAGCTACGTTGCATAAGGTTGCGTTGTTGGGGACTCTTAATACTCGGACAAAGATGAACAAGAAGTTACAGGATGGATGCAAAATAGGTGCGGAATTGATGGAAATCTGTGTCTGACAAATGGCTCAGTCGAGTCCATTTTGCTGTGTTCAGGGAGTATATAAGAATATAGCGTTAGATTACGAGATCCTATTTTCAATGTAGACGTCCGAAGCTACAAGGAATCACCCCTACAAAAGATTCCGACATCAAAACACTAAATTGATATAATTTTTTTTTAATTTTGGAAAATTTTGAAAGTGATGTAATACAAGATGGCGGTCTGAAACAAGATGGCGGCCGGAAACAAGATGGTGGTGATGGCATAATCCTAAATGGCGGCGATGATGTAATCCAAGATGGCGGACGCGACTCCGCAGCCTCCAGCCTCTTGTGCTCGGAGGAACAAATCACACAACTAACAGGGTAAGTAATGCTTTGATAGAGAAGCCACTGTCGCGACTTATCGCATGTCCGAAAACTTTACTAAGGTTATTTAATTTATGAACATTTCCCTGTCCAGGCTAATCTCGTCACACAAGGATCCTGCTTACCACGAGCTTCAAATGCATTGCAGTGTTTTTCGTAATTTTTTTTGCGAAGCCTTTCTACACGTACCTGCTGTGCCAATCTACAAAAGTAAAATGTGCTTCGGACATGAACGGTTTGGCATTATTAAGATACACCGTATTCATATTTAAACATTGTTTCGAAGTAGAGGCGTCATTTAGGAGGGGGCAAGGGGGGAATGCCCCCCTGGATTTAGAATTTTAAGTGTATAAAATAATTTTTTTGTACTTTGTTATTTAAATAATGCTAACTTAAGCACATAAAACTGAAGTTTTATTATTAAAGTTTCTAATTTATACATGCTTAATTAATAAAAAAAGATGCAACAAGGTCACTGTCACCGAAAAAAAAAAATCTTGCAACTCCCCCCCCCCCCCCCATCACCCCAAGAAAAACCTGAAAATACGCCCCAGTTTAGAAGCCGTTCAACATAGTTAAAAATGATATTTTCATACTGCGGTACTTGAAAATGTATTAACCGTTTGTATGTCAAACTCGGACAGAAGTGTGCACTGTCTGCTACAGACTTTCCGCCAGTAAAATAATCGGCGGGAATCTCGCACGCTAGTTCAGTGCTTGGCTCGTTGAGGCGTTGCGGCACATGATGCGCGCTTCAAGGTCGCCCTTATAGCCCCGTCAGTTGTGAGCATCTAATGCGCAACCCTATCGGCAGGAGCATGTCGGCTGCGACCCTGGAGTAAGAGGAAGTGGGGTTCGCCCTGAGAACTGGGTCACGGAGGCTTCCTGCCAACAAAAGCACTGTTGCCTTGATTCCTTGCCACAACGCCGCCATATTCAATACTACGTGTTTACTTACCGTGTGACATTCTCGCCCCCCTCAAGGGAATTGTCTCCAACATATCGAACGCCGAGTTCAAAAGAGAAACAACGAAAAATTTCCAGTTTTGAGTAAAATGCATATAGAAAGATTTCCGTTTCGCCAAAAAAATCTGTTAATTTACATATTTATTTGGTTTTAATTTAAAGCAAAATGTGTTTAAAATGTTTACTGTCTGCCTTTGCTGATATTATCACACTTTAAATTAAAATAAATATAATTTATAGAACTTTACTGGCAATCAAAATAAAGTACCATGTTATTAATACAAGTGAATTTATGTGTTGTTTTTCTTTTCAGCTGAGCAGAATGCACATCTGTCTGTGTGTTGAGGAGCCAATCTCAAAAATGCAATTTTTGAGTTGTTTCTCTTTTAAACTGGGTCATCGATATTATACACGCACAAGTAAAGTTTGTAACAACGAATTTGCGACCATGTAGATTATTTGTGTAAGCTCTTTCACCTGGGAGTTTCGGTCACTAAATTTCCCATTATGGGCCCAGTGTTGTGCACTGGGTCACAATAGGCGTATTTCATCGAGTTTGACTGTTCACAAACTGTTAGCAAGTGTTTGCAAAGACTGTTTGCATTTGCAAGAGAATGCTAAAAATGCAATGATTTGGTGAACAGAAATGGCTACCACCATGGAGTTACGAAATTGTGTTGTTGCTAATGCCTTATGAGACATAGAATTGGATTGTACGAGGTAAAACACTTCTTCACGAATATGTCTGTAAGAAAATGGACTGCTGTCACTTTTTTTTTACGTGTATAACATAGTAAAAAGTAGAAGTAAATTGAATTACGCAACTGCATAAAGTGTGAAAATTGATAGTGCGCCATTTTCTTTCAAAATAACTAAGTCACGGCCATAACGTACCTAAATACAGTTCGTTTTTATTTCAGATTTATTGGATATAAAACAGGAAATAATGATTAAAGATAATCCTGTGAACAAACCCTGTAACCGTCCTCCTGCCTCAGTTGCCAGAAACATGCAAAAATCCTCAACCAGTTTTCAGTGTTTTTGCAAACACCACTGCAAAAAGGAGAGCAAAGACGCTTTGTTCACAGAATATGCAAACCAATACAACATTAAAATGCGCCTCATGTTGTCAACAGTTTATTCGCGTTTTGCCTCTTGCTATATTATTGAGTTGTACAGAGGTTTCTGTGTTTACTTACATATAGAATAATGTTGCAACCTCTAGGGTACGATGAATGGAAGAAATTGAGGTCAGCGCTTAAGTGAGAGTGTTACACTTTTTTTTTCTTTATTTTTTTTTGTATTTTCAGTTTTTGAGCCAAAAAAATTTTTTTTTAAATTGTATTGTCAACTTTTTCTCTTCGACAAAGCATAGGATATATTTATGGTAAGCTGTTTGACATAAATAATAACGGAATCTTTCATTAATTAGCGTACAGTTTCACTGTAAGAGAATTATTGATTAACTTTCGAGAATCCTCTTGGGATGAAATCTGCATGACACATTAATGAAAGATTCCGTTATTATTCATGTCAAACATCTTACCATAAATATATCCTATGCTTTGTCGAAGAGAAAATGTTTATAGTACACTTTGAACAAATGTTACGGCTCAGAAACTGAAAATGCAATAAAAATTGTCTAACACTCCCCCTTAAGGCGGCCTCCTGCGGAGGGCGTCGAGCAGGGTGCAGAGCTTCGGCCACCTAAGTGGGCGTATTTTACGCGTCCGGTACATAGAAGTGCGGAGTGCTAAGGACTTTAAGCGGTGACCACATTATTGTATTTATGGGCAGCGTATTTTAAAGTCTAACACTTGTTTCTATAGTTGTGTTTTTCGAGTCCGGTTGTCAATTTTCCAGATACAGCAGTCTGGGAAATACACTTTTGACCACTTTGAGGGGCCCGAAAATGACGTTTCTAATAAACGCGCCGAATTTTTTAAATTGTAGCGACATAGTTTGAAGTGTGTTCTTATCGTAGATGTACAAATGTAATGTGCGTTAAATAGTTTCGCAAAAAAAAAAAAAAAGAATAGCCGTAACTCGCTGCAACGTATTTGAAACGCAAGTAGGGAGACCCCATAACATAGACCTTGGCTGACTTCTCTCTTAGTTTCTGTTCGTGTGGAACGTTGTGTGTAACCGACCTGGAAGGTGCGTAAATCCTGAAGAAATAAAACATGACAGCTATAAATATTTTTAAGCGTTTTAAAATTTCCTGATTGTTTGAGAGTTGTGTTGAAAGCGTTGTGAGGAAACGGGTCACAGAAATGCAGTAAGGGACAGCGATGTGCGGTCTAGTGAGCGTGCGTGGGCGGGGCGGGGCAGTCACTGCCTAGTTATGGGTCGGCCTGTTTACACGCAGGTGTACTGGGACTCTGATCTGTAATCTGTTTTGTCCACCTGTGCTTCACTTCAGTACACGCCGCTGTCGAAACATTGCCTGGTGGCCGTGTGTTTGTATGAGAGAGGCACGGCGCCAAGGGCGATGTTGACCGGCTCATCTGGCGCGGTATCGCCTCTACCGCAAGACACTGTGCAGTGGTATCGTAGATCACTCGCCTGGCTGACACTTTCAGTGGTCACCCCATATTTTTATTGGCCGAAAGTTTCATGCCAAGTTCAATACACTTTTCTATCGTCGTTCTACACAAATCCCGTAAGTTGTTTAGATATAATGTATTGAAAAAGTCGTTTTTAGCCGATTTGAGGGGACTCCGAAATTATCTTTCTAATTAACATGATGTATTGAAAATACCTTTTCGCTTTACGATATCGTTTGAAGTGTTTGTTCTTTTCGTAAATGTGCGCATTAGAAACACGCTGAGAAGTTCCTTAGAAAAAATATGAGTTCTGCTAGCCCGCTGCAACGCTCTTTGCAAGGCTGGCTTTCACACGCAAATGTTGTGCACACGTATGTATTTATTTGCGTTCTGTTGATCCTAATTGAGCTAGAGTAGCTCTAGAATTCAGAACTTTTCAAATGTATACAATTTACAACATTTCACTTAAAATAAATAAAATGACAACTATATCACATGAATGTACTGTACATGTAACAACATTATGTAACATTAAAATTAAAAAGGAAGTACTAAGTTACACTTTTCTGTTGTCTGAAAATTACTAAAATTACTAAAATTAATAAAAACACAGTGCCAATTTCAAGTGAAATATGAGTTACTCATGCCTAGTGCATAAATTGGGTGCTACTTTACGCACATGTTAACATACAAGCTGAGTCAGGGCTGAGTGAGTCAACTTTGCGTGGAGACAGCTCATTACAAATATAAGTCAAAATGTGTGCGCAATTTGTCCCTGAACTGAATAAGTTGAGAGTTATGCTACCATGAAGTTTGACTTTAAATTACATTTTTGTTTAAAGGAAATAAGAAGGTCTTGATCATTCTTAGTAGTCACTCAACGTGTGTGTTTATGTGTGTGAACGTGTATAAAAGGTGCGTGTTAAGGGGCCCGCCTACATAGCGCATTAGCGGCCGTTCGACCTCATGGACGTGGAGTTTCCCTCCACAAAAGCGGGATTGTGTCAACCCCTGTTGTGGAGGAGGTTGTCTATCGCTCTCTCTCTCTCTGTTGTCCTCTCGGCTCGGTCTCGCGAATCCTTCAATTTTCCACAACACTGGCTGCATATTTGAACAGGACACATATCACAAGAACAAGATTTCCTCAAAATTTTTAGTTGTTACAAGGTACAAACAGTCACGGGATCGAAAGCTAAAGGATGGATCTACTAAGGTTAAAAGGTTTTAAGAAAAATAACAAAAAATAACGGCATTACACAAGCCGAAAAAGGCACTAATTTGGAATGTTAAGGCCCTATTTTCTAATTACTTAAGAAACTGATAGAATTGAAACCATTTACCCTTAGTGTGAGGTACCTCAATATCTTTTATGTGTCAAACACACAATCTCACGACTAATATTTTCTGTGAAAAAATGATTCTCCTGAACCTCTACATCACAACTTTCATGGCAGGTAGGCGGGCCCCTTAATAGTGGAAGCTTATACATATAGTATCCTAGCTGATTGAATGTATGATGTGATGTCTTGCATTCGACACACAGCCTATCGTAAAACACAGCACAGCTACATTTTAAAAATGCATAGGCCTACACGTTAAATGAAACTGCACTTCAATGAGAAATGCTATTATTATTATTTGTATGAGCGTCTGGGGGTTGTGTAAGATTTTATCTTTTTCATTATTATGTTCGTGAGTTATTATTTTAAATATTAAATAGTTATAGACAGAAGTCTGATTTATCGTCGTTAACTTTCTAAACGAGTTTTAGCGTGTAATTCGGACTAAGGAATTATTTATTTCCTGCGAAAAGTAACAGGAAAATAAAAAATTAATAACTTGACATAAATCATACAGAACCAAGTGACAGTCTTCAGCTATCTACAGATTTTAAATATGCACCAATATTCTACACAGAATTTGTGGCGATATAAAGGGAATATTTTTTATCGGATTACATAACGCGGACTTATGAAATGCCGTGATTACAAACACTGTCAAATAATATTCAGCTGGACGGCCTGGGGAGGAAAGCGATGCTGTGATGAAACAGCTGTATGAAATGTTGCCGATGGCGGCAGGAGCCGGCTAAAGAATGCGGAAGTGTGCTAGCTGTTACATGCGATGCACATGGCAGATTCCAGCAACGAATTCCGCCGTAAAAGTGCCAACTTAAGCAGCGTACACAGCACACATTCATACATTCGAACACAATGCCCCAGTGTTTTAGCACACAACATTGTACACCACTACTGACTTTCGAATGCAATGAGGTAGTGACGTAGTACCTAGAAGAACAATTTAATATTTACTTGATTCTACCAACTTATTTTCGCACCAAATTCAACCACGTAAAGTAATAATTCCGTGCGCATTTTCACTGTCAAATTGCTAAGCATTCAAAATGCCGTATTTTCAAATGCCGCCGTAAACATTGAAAACGCGTTTTTATTGGCTAACACGCGTATGACGAAATTTGACAGTTGTTTTCGCTTGCCGCCGCCCGCCAGGCATAATATGTTTTGAGATTCTCAACGATTAAAAAAAACTTCTAAAATTTAATGGTTCCTGTTACTTAAAATCTAACTCGGGAAATTTTCTCGTTGTTAATGCACGCACAGTAGCAGAATTTTTAATTAATAACGAAGATTTGACTGGCACTTGGCACTGAGTTGAGAGGATCGAAGACAGCACATTTAATTTATTTTTACGACGTTTAAGTGTTAGGTTTGAATTTATATCACTTTAATTCATGTTCTGGAATGATAACTTACTACAAATTAATTTTACTGTTTCAGATCAATTCAAGAACAATACCTTTTAGTTTAAAACGATAACCGAATAAAGTTCGAACGCATCCAAAAAGTGAACCTACCGAGCTAATAGTTTGAATGTGTTTAAGCAAATCTGGCTCTCATACAGACTGGTTACAGGGCATTCTGGCTGCGCAAGTCGGGAAAGTAATACAACAGATTATTATTTCTATTAAAACTACTTTTTTCTGTCAGAAATGTTTACGTTTCTACTGAGAGTCGCAGCCTGATGTGCTACCATTTATTATCAAATTTTGCAAGACCCCGCCTAGCTCTCGAATTATCGTCCAATCGCGGATGTATTGAGATCTCCTATTGGCTAAGTTGTTTCAACAGGCGGGGTGGCCGCACAGCGGAACAGTAAACACACAGTGAATTGAATAGACGTCGAGACTTGGTCGCAACTTCAAAATAAAAGTTCTTACTTATTTTACGCCAACCCTGCCATACTGTACACAGTATATTGAAATAACCGCTGAATACATAAATTGTACCTTTATTGCTAACAGCAGACCGTTTTAGGTCTTGTCTGGTAGAAACCATGCCGAGTCCGTCTTGTATCGTCACGCGGCATTGTAGTAAATATTGCATTTAGCGTAAATTCAGTTTTATTGCTGCCAAAGCACCTACTGTACACGTGTATAACTCATTGCTAGGGGTCGGAAAATTTCGCGAATTCAATGTCCTGCATGTTAGAATGCTCTATCCTGTGCATACTCAATCCCCGACTATGTGTCCATTAGCTGCTACTCAGTGGAACAACAGACAATGAACAAATAGACAGGGCTTGAATATGCATAGGACAATGGATTCTAGCAAGTGGTTAATTGAATTCGCGAATTTTTCCGGCCTCTACTCATTAGAGTTCAAGCCATACCCGTGGGGCCGCAGTGGCCGAGGGTCAGACCTCTCGCCTCCCACCAAGGCGATCCGGGATCGATTCGCAGCGGGGTCGGTCCCCGGATTTTCGTATGTGGGAATCGTGCAGGACGATGCCGCTGGTCGGCGGGTTTTCTTAGGGATCTCCCGTTTCCCCCCGCCCATTCACTCCGGCGCTGCTCCATTCTCACATATCACACCTCACCACGCGCTAAAGACCTCGATATTAAGCACTGATCAAAACCTCTTTACTCACTCACTCACGAACTAAACGTAAGTTGCTGTTGTAGAATTAAGAGTAAACAGACACGCAATAACAAGTCCAATGTGATCTTTAAACCATTCTTGCAAGGGGTTCGTATTGTGAACATAACAGTTTTTTTTTTTACATACGCCATTGCGGGAGAATGTTGCCATATTGCAGAAACTCGCACAATAAAACAAAAAATAAAAAAACAAAGTAAAAAAGTCAGTAAGCTGTAGCCAAGAAACATAAAACATACAGATAATTCCTGAACAGGAGTTAAGTCATATCCCAGAAGACGGCACAAGGAGAAAAGCAGATATAAACAACACAAAATTAATCCCTAAGTGGAATATATAGTCGACTGGAGAAGGACAATACAAAAAAAAAGACAGATGAAAAAATAGTCCAAGTCCAGCGACGTAACAGTGATATCAACATGGCGGCAATAGTTTTTACCAAGCTAAAATAAACGCCCTTTTTATTTACATTTTTCTCGAGTTATATACGGACGCAAATGAAGGAAGTGTGGTACCGTTGTTCATTGAATTAAACGTAATTTTAAATAAAAATAGACTTAAAATTTTGGTAATTTACCCATTACAAAAACAACCGTTTACGTATTTCCAAATATAAAACTAATTTTTTTTAGCCGTTTTGTACATGAGTTAGAGGGGTTGGCTGCAGCCAGGGGAAGAAACTATAGTTGTGAGTGAGAGTATCGGAAATATTAAATGCGATAATCTCTATATTGTGGTTTACTTGAGGTCATGATCGATTATTTTTACTGCTTTCACGACAGTAATTTTTTTTCTCAACGAGAGCAGATATCGGATACTGTGCAGTCTATTTTTTTCTGGACAAAGAGTTATATAGATTTGGCTAATTAGTTCATTAATGAGAATTTCCTTAATTGCATAATTAGTTGAGACCATTGAGCATTTTTTCTGAAAATATTAGTTAACTGTTTGTAACAAAACTGTACACCAGTTTTTCGATGTCTGATCTCGTCTAGGATTTACAAAATAATTATCATAAAAACAGTATAAATTATGTGTCATGGCCTTAAACGTTAACCAAACTAGGTTGTTGCTAGGTTTCGCTACACGAGTTACGTTGGAGAGGATCGGCTGACAAAACATTTAAGATATTACCGGACGAAGGGCGAAACTTTGGACACCCCAGATCTCACAGCTAGCATGATTCCGAAGGTTGCTGACGGCTGGATCGACAATCGGTGGACAACACGGCACAGATCTCGACCCAGAAACATCCTGACGAAGAAACTTTGTCGCCTGGAAGGTTCCGTAACTAATTTTAAGAAATGTTTTATTGCATTTACCTACGAAACGAACAAGCAAATGTAGGAATTAGAAAAATCTAGGAATGAGAAATGAATGAAATCCCAGTCGTTAAAAAAAAAGCACTGAAGTTAGTGAAACAATGCTAATTGTTTCAGTAATTACTGAATTTAAAGGAATTTCCATTTGTTCTCAGTAAATTTCGACTGCATGTTAACTGATATTCGGTAAATAATTTAGGTCAGTCGGTCAGAAACATATTGTTAACTTGAATTTCAGTGGTTAACATTTCACTGGTTGTGGCGACTGTTCGGATTTGCAGTGAACCGACACGAGTGTTGTTCACGATAGTTGCAAGCTTACTAAGCGCCGAAACTAAGGGCCGTATCCACGGTCGTAGAAGAACAGGCCTGGACACTCGCCTATCTAACAATGTATTGTTACATGTTTGAGACATAAACTTTATATGTGGGCAATTCCCATGAGTTCTTTGGGATAGAGGTCTTATAATTACAAATAAAAGAGTTTAATTAAGTACTGGATTTAATAGCTCACAAAGCTACGAAATACACAAAACAGTAATCAACTAGAACTCTCACAACACAATTAGTTATGCACACAATTACTCCTGTGTCACAGACACGTTAATTAACTTT
>PNEQ01133651.1:0-36779 GCA_003012365.1 Medauroidea extradentata
AAAGATACAATATTTGACTGGGAAAGATACAATATTTGACTGGGAAAGATACAATATTTGACTGGGAAAGATACAATATTTGACTGGGAAAGATACAATATTTGACTGGGAAAGATACAATATTTGACTGGGAAAGATACAATATTTGACTGGGAAAGATACAATATTTGACTGGGAAAGATACAATATTTCACTGGGAAAGATACAATATTTCACTGGGAAAGATACAATATTTCACTGGGAAAGATATAATATTTCACTGGGAAAAATACAATATTTCACTGGGAAAAATACAATATTTCACTGGGAAAAATACAATATTTCACTGGGAAAAATACAATATTTCACTGGGAAAAATACAATATTTCACTGGGAAAAATACAATATTTCACTGGGAAAAATACAATATTTCACTGGGAAAAATACAATATTTCACTGGGAAAAATACAATATTTCACTGGGAAAGATACAATATTTCACTGGGAAAGATACAATATTTCACTGGGAAAGATACAATATTTCACTGGGAAAGATACAATATTTCACTGGGAAAGATACAATATTTCATTGGGAAAGATACAATATTTCACTGGGAAAGATACAATATTTCACTGGGAAAGATACAATATTTCACTGGGAAAGATACAATATTTCACTGGGAAAGATACAATATTTCACTGGGAAAGATACAATATTTCACTGGGAAAGATACAACATTTCACTGGGAAAGAAGCAATATTTCACTGGGAAAGATGCAATATTTCACTGGGAAATATGAAATATTCCACTGATAATGAATGTAGTATTTCACTTGTGATGAATATAGTCACAGTAAAGTGAACAATTTTGGAAACCGATATGTTTTATACAAACCTCAGATGTTAACATTCCTGCAATTTCTATATGCACAAGAGATGTAAATATCCATATAAGCCGTAAGAAAAAGTAACCAATGAGCGAATAAATATCACTTTGTTACTGGTGCTGCGAATACTTTACACCTAAGCTGTGTCGTAGTAAAAAGAATTACACAGGAAAGTTGTGTGCTGGATATTACGTTCTCGATAATCAGAGTTCATAGGGTAGAGGCCCAAACCTTGGGCTCGACTCACAATTCGTTGTACAAGACATCAAGTTGCAAAACGGCTGGACATCTTTGCCTAGCAAAGACCTTGACGCATGCAAGTCCACTTGCTCTGTTTGCGCATGCGTGTGGATGCACCTAAAGCCAACTGCGACACGGAGTTCAAATCACGATCAGTTTTACTTGCTCTGCTTGCGCTGCGCTATGACATCTTGCAAGGTTTTAACGGCTTTAACGAACGCCGAGCAAGTAAGAATGTTTGCTTCTGCTACAGGCTGTTGTGTATAGGTCAATAACTGCCCCCTTTGGCGGAGCCAATAATAAACCTGCTGCACCACTAAATGACTGTAATTTGACTGTAGTAAACTAATACATGCCAAGAACAATTCGACTTATCACGTGTGTTACAGCAAGCTACAACGTCTTCAAAATTATGTTGACAAAAAAAACATATCCGCGATATTTTCCATCTCTACTCATACCTAGAGGCCTGCAAGTTTCTCTCTATTTGGCCACAAACGAGAATTTACTGACCTATATTCGCCCGAACACACTCCGTGACGTCATTTGCTCCGGATCTTCGTAACTTTTGCGTACCGTGTTATAATATGCCCAGCAGATCGGACAGCGAGAGAGGTTCGGCTGCAATTAGGCCAGCGTTGGAGAACCAAGGAAGACAGCAACTCATCCCCACTCCCTCCGTAGAGTCGCAATAATGAGAACAAGCAGGCCCATATAACGTCTTGTTACCCAGTAAACCAGGTCTGTCACCCGCCAACACTTGTCCGATCCAACAGCAGACCAGCTTTCATCCGGGACACGGGATTCGAGTCCCGGCGGGTCATGCTTGTCCGTCGATGCCTCCTACTTCATCAGTTCATCTTCGGTGGCAGAAACCCTCCACTTAATGTATTAATAATCAATATATCTTGAGAAATATTTTTTGAATTTTGTCAAACTTGGTACACATACTACATACAAAGCAGATTTTACTTTTGCGTATCTCGTTTATCTTTTTTGTAATATTTTGGAAACGAATAGAAAACGGATAGACGTCTCAGAAAAAATTTTCCAAATTTTATTAAACTGAGTACTCGCACATTACTTAGCAAGCTGACTTACCTATGGTATATTTCGTGTATCATACGTTTAAATCAATATTATTAATTGATAATCCTAAATTATGTAAAGGATTTTAACTTCCAGGTTTAAATTACACCCACTTTGAGGAAAGTAGGCTTATTAGTTATGTTGGTAACTTTTTGTTTTCTTTCCCTACTTACAGCAATGTGGGGTACACCGAGATGAACAAAACAGTAAGTGGTGGTACATACAGAGCGTCTAGAAACAGCCGTATGATAAACACACCACGCAAATACTAAGGCTAAATTTAAGACTAAAATGTTAGTGTCAAAACTTTGCGCGATGGAATTTTACGTGCACAAAACAGCAACATATATAGCACAGGTATAATAACTGACTTACTACTGCTGTTATGACCACCGTATTATGGACGCAGCTTCAAATCGGATAAGTATAACTATTACTTTCACGTTCACTCAACTTACTCTACATAAATAGTACATGGACATGAAACGCAAGAAGAGACTAAGTGTAGCTGCATTGTGCACGTAAAATGCTACCATACGACTTTCCGACACAAACATTTTCGTCTTTCGTTCAGCCCAAGATTCAGTTGGTGTGCTTATTTCACGGTCCTTTCTGGACAGCTTGTGTATATTTGAACGTTTATTGCGATGAGACAAAATAACGTACTGTACTATTGTGGACATAATGCCATTGCAATATTATGTTGTCCCAGTGTTGACTACATCGAAACTAGACATCCTCATTTTTTTTTTCTTTTAGAGTTTGGCTCAAAGAAAGTATTTCTGCCGCTAGCTTCGCTGCTATCGCTAATTGACCATACGAAACCGAAGTAAAATTAAATTTAAATAGGCTTTGAAGTTATAGGAGTCGTTTAGTTTAATTAAATTTAATTAAGTGAAAATAAACTAATCTCGCAGTTTTAAATTATCAACTTTATGTAACTTAAAAACTCGGGAAAATTCTGTGATTGGTCAGTTTACACACCTTACCGACACCAGCGCTCAAGCGGCAGAAATTTTCCCTGTGCCAAACTTTTAACATTGATCTTTCTAACCTGTTGTAGATTTAACCATACTCATACTACGATTTCTGGGACAACATACTATTGCACTGGCGTACATCCACAATAGCACAGTACATTACCATCAGGTCCTGGGATACACACTCAACACAGTTGATCATCGCGGTGTCCTAGTGGTCAGATCATTCGGCCCCCACCAAGGCGATCCGGGTTCGATCCCCGGCGGGTTCAACCCGGATTTTTCGCACGAGGGAAATGTGACGGACATTGCCGTTGGCCGGCGGATTTTTTTCGGGGATCTCCGGTTTCCCTTTCTCATTCCGGCACTTCTCCATCGTAGGGCTTCATTTCATGTCATCCTTCAGGATATGCAGATTCCTACGGGCGCCCAGTCAAAAATCTTCACTCGGGGTACGATACCCTCCCCGTGTGCTGTTTATTATTTACCATCTTTTACCCGCGGCTTTGCTCGCGTATAATATGGCCTTCGAAAAGACGCCACATTTGGAACACTTTGGAAGTTGACGCAGTACGCACTTGCGTTGACGCCTTCTACGTCGGCTCTTCGGCCCTCTTTATGTTTCTGGTAACTGCGGCCCCGCGATTGCATCTAGTAGAGTCATCGAGGAATAGATATCGTGAACATATTCTTCCTGTTCAAATATCTATGTATACGAATTGTTGTTGCTGCGGGAATTTATAAAATTTGTATGTATGTATGTGTGTGTGTGTATATATATATATATATATATATATATATATATATATATATATATATATATATATATATATATAATTTTTAACTTACTATTCCTCAATTTTTTCGATATTTTAATAACTATTCTGCTATTCGGGGTGGGGTCGAATCTTAAAAATTAGAGATCTATAATATTGGTCCAACCGTTCTTGAGTTATAAATGGTTTAACGAAACCAACTTTGATTTATGTCTATAGATATAGTAGAGGCCGGAAAATTTCGCTGATTTAATTATCTGCATGCTAGAATCCATTGTCCTATGCATATTCAAGCCTCGTCTATTCGTTCATTGTCTGCTGTTCCTCTGAGTAGCAGCTAATGGACAAATGGTTGGGGCTTGAGTATGCACAGAAAAATGCATTCTAACATGGAGGTAATTGAATCCGCGAAATTTTCCGGCCTCTAGATATAGGTTAATATTATCCTATCCTTGAGAACGCAAGGGCTCTGGGGCTAGGCAGCGCCCGAACACGGCACGTCAAAGTATTTCACGAGCGAGCTCAACTAGATGCCTCATATTTATTTCAAGACTCCAAACTCCCCTGCGAGATGATTCCGCCAGACTGATCCGTACCTAGCGGCGCATCTCATAAACAAGCCGGGCGCGAGCCTGCCTTAGATAACAATGCTTGTCTCAAACTGCTGGCAAGTCATTAATTTCAGCCACTCCCCGGGCTCGTATGAAACGGCGCCATAATTCATCGCGACCTTCCGCGACGTAATTCAGTACCACCCCCACCCCCCGTACCGCTCTAGATGCCAGGCAGCCTCGAGATTTACTCGAAGGCTTACAAGTTCTCGGCGCGAGTTATTTTCAACTCCTGTAAACAAATCCGTTTAAAATTTCATTACACGACACACGCCAAGAACAAAGTAATATCAGAAGAGCGCATGCGTCGTTGTAAGCGAATATCAGCCGTGTATACATTCCCCCAGTCCTCTAGAGAAGAGAAAATAATTTATTAAGTTTTAAGATTTTTCTTAATGACATTGCAAACAGAAAATAAATTATAATTAATTTCTCGTCTGTTCAAAGTAATTTATCATTAGATTGTTTTATTGTATTGTTATTCTCAGGAAAAAATGTGAAATCTGATATTATAGTGTGAATTCTATTTAGCCTGTGTTACTGTACAAACATTACACTTCACAATTTAAGGGCTTGTTCCTTAGTTTTGCAGTGATTTCGAAAGTATTTTTTTTATTACTACCTAATACACATATCAAAATTTTTCTGCACATTTTTGGCACTAATATGCCTTAATTTGTAGCTGAAACCTTCTGTAGCAGTGTACTGAATGGTATTTTAGATTTCGTCACCCAAAGCATCACATTTTTCGTCGTGAAAATAAACTAAAATGAAGCATAATATATTTTTGTTGACGAATGGTACATTATTAAAAAAAAAAAAAAACGTTTCCACAGTATTGTGAATTGTGTGACTCCATGTTGTCTCAAATTTTTTCAAAGCTTTTGGTTAATTTTTTTTTATTGGCACCAGTCTGAAAAAAACTAAGGAACAAATCCTTCCCGACAGTGTACAGTCAGTTCACGCAATAATACTTCATATTATATACACTAATAAGGATGTTACAGGTCCCGAGGTCTCCCACATAAAAACGAAATTTTTTTTTATATTGTAAAAATTGCTTTGATTATAAATTAAAATTTAAAAACTTCAACATTAAGCTTAAAAATGGCATATTAATTTGTATAGCTATGATTCGTCCTATTATTACCTACATGGCCCCTGCATGAGCATACTGTGTGAACAGGGGCGTCATTTGGGGCTACAGGGGAGGGGGCAAAAGCCCCCCCCCTTGGATTTGGAATTTTTGTGTATAAATATATTTTTTGTATTTTTAAATGAAAATAATACTAACTTAAGGACATAAAACTGAAGTTTTATTATTAAAGTATCTAATTTATACATGCTTAATTAATAAAAAAGATGCAACAAGGTCACTGTCGTCATAAAACATAATCTTGCCCCCCCCCCCCTGGAAAAACCTGAAATGACGCCCCTGTGTGTGAAAATGCACCCTAGTAATTTACAAGTTCTGCAAAACTGATGCTTTATACTGGCTGCAAAAACACGTACGTTTATTCCTATCAGACACTTGGATGCAGAATTCAAGTAAGATATGCTGCAAGACGTTTTTCAACAAATGACAGAGAATTTTTACAACTCCTGCCATGACAATCAAAATCCAGGGACTGTGACCCTGAGGAAATCCAGCGCTATAAGTGAACAAAATTGCTACTAGCGCATGGGACCCCTTAAGAGGAGTCCTTCGCGGTGTCGAAATTTCACCTTTGACGCGTGGGAACAGCGTAGCGATAAGAGCCAGTGCCCCACGCTCGACGAGGAGTATATCGCCTCTATTCGCAGCGCGCCAAATTGGCGTGCAGGGTTTCCGTTGTAGTCTTTTTACTATGGGACTTTAAGCGGTGACCCCAATATTTTATTTTTGGATGGTTTGAAGTAAAGACCAACGCATGCTTCTCGTTTTGCACTTTACGAATTCAGGTAATATTTTCGGCGTTACAACAGTCTAAAAACCCCGTTTTTAGCCATTTTGAGAGGCCCAAATATCATGTTTCTAACAAGCGTGCTGCATTTTTGAAAAAATAGAAGCATAGTTTCAAGTGTGTGTTCTTTTCGTAGGTAAACATAATATGAATAAGTTAAGTGGTTTCACGTAAAAATATATGCGCGTGACACGCTGTAACGCCGTCCATGCGCCAGTCGAGGACTCCTCTCTTAAGACCAGCGGAAATTCACTGACCGCGTCTCGCTCTATTGCCTACACAGCGGCTCGCAATAAATTAAGTTATTTGTAAGCCTACACTGACAAGTTGTGAGTGTATTAGCATATAACTCTTAGTATTCCTAGTATTAGGAGATACTAGTCACATACAGTTTATAATCACCCCTGAGGAAGCTTAGTATTTTGGCCCGCTGTAGGGTTATGTGTGTATTTTTAGCGATGTATTAAAACGTTTCTTAAATTTCGTCAGCCAAAATTCCACTTTTTTGTCGTGAAAATAAGCCAAAATTAAGCTATATATTGTCTTTTATTATTTTTTTTTTCTGACGAATGGTACAATATTTTTAAAAACGCATCCACAGTATTGCTCATTGTGTGATTGCACAATATCTAAATCATTTTCAAAAATTTTTGGTTAAAAAATATTTGAGTTATTGGCACCAGTGTGAAAAAAACTAAACAACATGTCCTTAAGGGAGTTCAAGTGCAATAAAGTCATAATTTTATATTTATATGAAATAGTGTTAGTTTTGCAGACGAAACTTGTGAGTGCAGTTTCGTCTTACGAAACTAATTTTGCTGGCGTAGTTTTCTCATAACGGTGCGACAAAGTCAAAATTTACATGTTCTGTTGCCACGCAAATAGTGAAAACCAATTGACTTACGTACGTGAAACAATTCACAGTGAAATAACATACTACGGGCTACGTAATAATACATTTGAAAAAATCCTGCGAACTGTTTTTGTGTTTTAAAAAAAATTACTTAATTTGCCGCTTTTTTGTAGTTTTGTAAATTATTTTTTAATTCAAAATATTACGTTGTGGGAATTTAAATGTTTTATTGCATAGTCCATGGGTAGAGCAACGATTTTACGGCGAAAATATTTTTTCACCATTTCGTTTCAATGCCTTATATATGTTGACATCCGCAACTCTGTTTCATGGTCAGTAATTGGACGTTTTAACTATCACTTGTCTTGAGGTTCTGCTGACAAATCACAGACGTATTACGTCACAATAGCCTCATTGTTATTGGTGCAGTCGAAAGAGGGACGTGTCTGAGCAAAGACACGCTGCCAATAGCCGTGAGGCAGAGCTGCCGAGGTGCACGCGAGACACTGGAACAAAATGATGCAAACATTTTTTGCGACAAAATCGTGGCTCTACCCATGGGATGTCAGTTTTCAGTGAATTATTTTGCTTAAGTAGGTCAGTTGGTTTTCACTATTTACATGGCAGTGTAACAAGCAATTATTCACTTTGATACCTCGTTATGAGAAAACTATGGGAGCTAAAATTGTTTTGCAAAAGTAAAAAGAACTCGCAAGTATCGTCTACAAAACTAACAATATTTCATAAATATATAAAATTATGATTTTATCGCACTTGAACACCTTTAAGCCCTTCTGGAAGCCTTCTACCCCAGTACCGTGAAAGTTTGCATTGCAGGAGCCGCAAAACTACATAAAACCATTTTTTCGCGACACCTTTACGTGGAAACTTGGAGAAGTTGGGTAACTTAACTTAAATATGGCTTTTTTTCGGGTAAGAAAGCATCCGAAATATGAGATTCACAGCATAAACAAAAATACACAGTGTACAGCTCGAGGCTCTGTGGCAGCTGCTGTTCAATTTACGTTGCATTAATTTAAAAAACACAATTTAAAATCGTGGCTTCAAGAGTTTTGTATATCGTACCGAGAAGAGCTGTAATTGACTGCCAGGTTAGCACGTCAGCTGACGCCAGCCGGGGTAGAGTTTTATACACCTAACTCACGGTCCAGAACCGACTATTGCTTAGCAAATTAAACTTGCTGGCTCGTCATGCTTGCACGCGAGCCAGCACAGCCCACTAATCTGATTTTCTTTGTGTTTCAGTTAAATTTTTCGGGGGACAAATTACTTTTGTCCAATAATTCGCCAGAGGTGCTTAGACCCTTACTGGCGAACACACACTGAAAGAAAAAAATTGTAGGAAGTCTTACCTGTAAAATTATTTTGTAGTAACCACTAAATAATTTTGTGGCCCTTGAGAGTTGTGTTCAGTTGAAGTGCCAGTTAAGAAGAGGCCAACAATATTTACGTATTTTTATAATTAGATGTTCGTAGTGAGCCACAAGCCAACGAGGAATGCATGCAAGAAATCACTTACAGGTCATTCGCCATTTGTCCTTAACGAATAACTTATAAACTGCACGAGATTTTCGGAATTTTTACAACCTAATTGAAATTATGCCTCATATTTTGTTCACTAATAATTCTGATTTTAGCGTAGCAGATGTAGTTTATTTGAAAGACAAAGTAAAAAATACTAAATCTAACTTAAGGTCTGAGAACTATCAAAAACTCATATTTTCCGTCTGAGCTATCGATATTTGCCGAGCAAACATGTGTATTAACACTATATGGAGTAAAATAAATGATTAAGTTTTATGAAATGCATAGATGTGTTTTGTATGTGGTCGAGAGATGTACATCACTATTTTGCCTATTTTTTCCTATAATATATGGAATAGTACCTAACAAATTTCCGCCATTCCAAAATTTGCCATAAATTATATTTTATAATAAAGGGGTTCTTATTGGCATGATTTTTGGTATATGTCATTGGTGTAGACATTTTATTTGATATGTATTTTCTAAGAGGGTGTTACATGTCTCATTAAGGAATTTGTCTACAGCTTCTATAGTCAGTTCACACAATAATATTTCATCTCAATACACTATTTCTCCCTAGCACAAACGAAATTATGGTTATTTGACTTTTTAGTCAAAACTGTACAGTATCTTGTTTTCGAAAAAAAAAAAAAAAAAAGCTAGCATGGAAAAAACTAGTTTAAACAAAGCTGACAAACAGATTTTTGATAATTGCTCTCGTTTAAGATTAAAAATAATAATTATCGTAAAAATCGTAAAACCAAGCGATCATGGCTTTGAATTTCAAAAAGTATTCAAGTAAAGGGAATAGTAGTCGGTTGACAGAGTTTTGTCACATATAATAATATGTTTGGTGAAATTGTGACCAGTGACACAACGATGCTGATACTATATCTCAATTATATCTACAGATCACCGTCGCTTCTATTCAAAGTTTAGACATATAGAGTAACGAAATAGCTATTTGCTGTGTATTTTTTAATCAGAGACCTACGTCCCACCAAGGCGAGCCGGGTTCGATTCTCGGCGGTGTCGGTCCCCGGATTTTCGCATGTGGGAATCGTGCCGGACGATGCTGCTGTTCGCCTGGTTTTCTCGGGGATCTCCCGTTTCCCTCGCCCTTTCATTCCGGCGCTGCTCCATACTCACCTCATGTCACCCCTCACCAGCGCTGACCGAAACCTCTTACTCACCTACGAAAAGCTATCTGCTGTTTATTTTCGGCTATAAGAATTTTTCTCTGAAATGCTTTATATACAGCGAGACGAAGAGCCGATGACCACTTCACGGGTTCGGGCGCCAATTTTGCAGATCTCTACCCGTTTAATATAACATCAGTCTCGGTTTTAGTCGCCATTTAGAATAATTTTACTCTTCGCTATTTTGAAATTCCGAAAAGAAAACCGTTAAGTCCGCGACTACATCGCAAATCCCGTTTACCTTGCGTTACAGTTCAGACACTGTGATTTAGCTGCGAACGTATATTTACGCCATAATCAGTGTGGCAAATCTCTATAATCATAATTTTCCTGACTGACTGCGACCGAATTAGGCCTATACATTACCAATGTAATCATCATGCAGCGCAAAAAATATATAATTTGCGGCTCTATCTCATGTTTATCAGTTTACGTGCCAGAATTTTAGTTAGAAAGTGAAAATTGGTAATATTTAATGTGGCGACTGTAAACAAGCCTTAACATGTGAATACCTATCTTCGTTTACATGTTCACACCAGAGCTTCGAAGTAGGCCGAGACCTTAAGAAGCTGTGTCGCCTGTTTTGTTGACGCTAACTATTTTATTATAATAAATTAAGGGTAGAATAAACTATCGGCAATTCCTCTTAATAGAAACAATACATTTTGCGATTAGGTATGTACTAGTCGATTAAATTGGTACTAGGAGTGATTTAGTCTAAATGGCATTGTAAGAGAAAATTATTACCTTCCATTTTTAATTAACTTAATTATATTATAATTACGCTATAATGCTTCGAATACAGCGTGTGTCCGCTGATACATTTTTACTACAGGACATTAAGAAGGATGGTGCGCCAACATAACTTTTTCCCCTCGTTTATTATATAAAATCAAGACTCGACAATCCGTACATCACACATATGTATACATTCTTACTTTATTACATAGTCACAGACTTTCTTATTTTTGGAGCACTAATTGCTGATACGAAAATTCTGCCATCACTGCTCCAAAAATAAGACAGTCTGTGACTACGTAATTATGTAATAAGTTGTACCAAGGTATAATTTCTGGATTGTCCAACCTTGATTTTCGATTATAAGCGAGGGGAAAAAGTTGTGGCGAAAATTGAGAAAATTCACTGCTTTGGCGCGCCAATTTCAGTTCAGTTCAGTCCGCGTCTCAATCTGAGGTGTAGGACACACATCCGGTCAGTACATTTTGAAGGGGCCGCGGTGGCCGAGGGGTCAGACCTCTCACCTCCCACCAAGGCGATCCGGGTTCGATTCCAGGATTTTCGCATGTGGGAATCGTGCCGGACGATGCCGCTGGTCGGCGGGTTTTCTCGGGGATCTCCCGTTTCCCCCGCCCTTGCATTCCGGTGCTGCTACATACTCACCTCATGTCACCCCTCACCAGCGGTTAAGACCTCGATGTCGAGCGCTGACCAAAAAATCTCTCACTCACTCAGTAGATTTTGAAGTACAGCAGTCTGAATAGGTCGTTTGTAGCTGTGTTGGAGGAGTTAGAAACAGTGTTCTTAATTAGCATGGTATACCAACAATGACAGTCCAACGTTGTCCGAAGTGTGTTTTCTTTCTGTACGTTGGCACAAGGCCACATTTGGAATAGTTTCGTGAAGAAACCTATTTATGAACACACTGCAACGCATTTTAAGCGCACAGTATGCGGCGTCCTTAGGTCAAAGTAGGTTATATCAAGACTAGGGCAACAAACACGAGAGTTTTGACAGTCCCGACGCCTCCACAAGTTGTCGGAAGCTCGTGATCCGAGCAGGGAAGCGCGGGAGCACTTGTTAAGGTATGTTATGTCGACGCGCGTGTCAGAGAACATGTAAATTTCACGTCCGCCTGGAGGGGAGCGCAAACGCCAAAGACCGGAGGGAGAAGTGAGCTTGCTGTTTAACTTGAAATTACGCTTCTGAGTGGTTGTGCGTCTCGTTGCATGAAATATTCATGGCTGAATTCTATCTCCTCCTCAACCACCGGAGATAACTCTGGAGGGCGCGACTTTGTACGGATGCTTACCTAGTTTCCTGAATTATTACGTAATCCCCTTTCACATACCGCAGAGTCTTCAAATTCAATGCAGCTGCTTGCTCGGAATGAACAATAAGACAATACTTACAACATATATACGACTGTTCACAGTTACTACCTCATACCGTCACAATACATACGAAATCGGGTTGGTTTCTTACAATTTAAAATTTATACTTATGATAGCCTAAGTTCTATAATAATATTTCGGTAGTGACCTATAGAAACCGAAAAAATTAACGGGTTCACTAACACCTAGGGTAGCCTCCCAGAATACCTACACTGTAAAAAAACTTCCTAAATTTTTTAGGAAGTTATTATCCCAGACGCAGTATGGGACAGATACCATACTTCTGTCCTGTAAATATGTAAACTTTTACAAATGTTACAATACGAGTCTGGTAACTTTAGTATGCATTTGACTGGTTTATAATTCTGTAGCTCGGAGGCATACGACACTATGTCCACTTTTTCTCGAAATGCACTTTTTACCATAAACATTACCACAGATTTAAGTACTTCCTAGTGATATACAACACAAAGTCTGTGTTGTGTCCAAAACCCCACGTTTTTGGGTGTCAAACAGCTGAATTCACTAGTGAATCACTCTCTTCAAACTGCTCTCCTGAGAAATATGATTTTGTGACATAGTGTCTTATGCCTCCGAGGTACAGAATTAGGTTTAGGAGTGTTACTATGGCTGTCTGGGAAACTATTCTACCATACCTACCTTCTCAGCGCTCCTATATACGCACGTCTGGTAAATTTACGAACTATTTTTTTAGAGTGTATGTACTCAAGTAGGACACAAATGTTAAGCTCACAGAGAAAAATGTTTGGTACATTCAACCGTGTACTTGTTAGTTTATGGCGAGACAAGCGTGTGAAATTTGAAACAACCAAATATTTGCTTGCCACGCAGGTTTAGTTCTCTCAACAAGAGGGTTTAACACATTTAAATGTATATTTTGTTAGAACAAATCAAATATTTCACACATTTCATACATTGCTAAAGCAACAAAGACTTTGTTGGATCAAATACATACTTGTTTGGCCATAAACTAACGTGCATAGTAAAAATTTTTTTGTACTTTTACAAAAAGGTTTTTTGGAAACCTGTTTCCAAAAAAATTTTTTTTCTAACACTACAAAAATGTTTTGCAATATTTACAAAAACTTGTACTTTTACAAGTTTCTTTGTATATTTACAAAAATTTCTGTAAATTTACAAACAAATTTTGTATATTTATTGTTAATATTTGGTTCACTTTACAACAATCGTTTGTAGAGTTACAATTTTTTTTGGAAACTAGTTTCCGAAAATTTTGTATGTAAAATTACGAAATGTTTTGTAAAATTTGTCTGGTCTTCAATGTTTATTTTGTTTCAAATCGAAAAATTTACTCATTACCATTTATTTTACTAGTTCCTAAAGGTGTTCACAATATTTGTAACCACTTTAAAAGGTTTCGGACATCTCACATTTATTACCTGACTGATAATGTTCTGATATTAGTTTACAAAATTTTCCTTGTAAATGTACAATTTTTTTTTACTGTGTGTACATGGCCGACTGGAACAAATCTTCTTCTCCGTGCGGCTGTTCGTTGACTCAGTGACAGCAAGTGATTGAGCTTGCATTGTGTTGCTGCTTTCCTATTGGCTCAGCACAGTCAAAAATGTATCAAATAATACAAGGTAAAACTAACGCGAACTTTCTGTTGTTTGAGTCCTAACTTGTGTCCAAAAGAAAAGGAGAATTTTTTTAGGTGTCCGTTGATCCAGTATTTAAGGGCGCCATCGGCTCTGGACGCCAAACTACGTGCAGAAATGCATTTGTATGCTTGTTATTCTACAACTGTGCAACATTTCAAAATTTATTTACGGGAAAAGTAGAACGTTGGTCTCCTAGTTTTTTATGTTCATGTCATGAATGCGAAAAGAGCCACGTTAGCCATTTCCACGGTTAGTTTTAAATAAGAATAATCAGTTGACAGAACATTTAAATTACCATATGGACAATGGACATGCATATCTCTTTATCTTAGTTATTACGTAATATCAGCATACGGCCACATCTGAAAGTTTCAAGAAGCGATCCAATAACTGAAACTTTCCCTTTCCGGTTCAGTGCATATCTCATAGAGGTTATATTATGTATCCAATACGCGTGATGTATCGTCTTTACAGCACCGGCACATATCGGCCTTGGGACGATGGAACGTTTTAATCAAAACTAAGCCCTTGAAGCTCCGCTTCACCTGCCATACCGAATTATTCATGTTTTGCCCTTCTTTAAACTTCCAGGGAAAAATAGGGAAATCACTATAGTCACGACAACCGAAACAATTAGCCTACTTATAATTTCATCCGTAAAAGTCACGAAAATTATTTACATAATTTTACTGACATGTTAAGAAATATTTAGAAGTTTAAAGTTTATATTTCAATTTGAATGGCTGTAATGTAGTGCAAAGGTAAATTAAGGATCGTTTATAATTCGCAGTGTCTACATACATATCCTCAGAATTTCAAATAACCTAAAATATTACGATCGACGGCATCAGGATGAAGCCAAACGTTAACAGTAAAAGTATGTATGGCTTCCAATTACACAAAGAAATGGCTTGTAGTGAAGAAAATGGCGGTTCCTTATTACATAGGAACATACGTACGGAACTGTGCCATTTCCTCGCCAGAAACAAAACAACACATGACATGTTGAACTCACACACTTCTACTGCGTATCGAACGTTGTTTTTCTGCCGAGTTCCGAAAGGAAAAGCTCGTTATGACGACCAAACAAACTGCACAAGCGTTGTTCCGGTACACTCGATCACCAATACGAAGAGACACTGGCAAATCGCGGGAAAAGTTGCCTGTTTGCTAGACTCCAGCGTGCTGGGTATCATACTGAAGGTTTTGTATCGATATTTGAATCACTGTACCTCTCAACACGCCCGGTAAGAACTGTACAGCTTAAAGAGGGATAGATGGTCACCATACTAGATTTTTGAATTTTGTGTCATAACGATTCTATCGGGTAAATTTATGAATGTTTGAATGTTGTGGTTCGACTGGACTCCCAATTCATAGTTTCTTCATAAATAAAAATTGTTCCCATCATGTACACAAGTTCGTTTATTACGATCAACTGTTTTAGGTTGTCTTCGTGGGTTACATATTTAATATTTTTACAACTTTCAGCAAATAAATATTAAGTAATGCTGTATATTCATGAACACACACATTCTTATCAATGTTATGGATATTTAATATTCCCAGAATTTGTATGCCTTTACTGTTGATATAGATCTAACCGCCGTTAAAAAAATAATAAGATATTCCAAACTGAAATTGGATATGTAACAACAGTAACGGCAACAAAGATTTATGCTGTCTAAAATTCTATGAATATATGTGCTATGCTGCAGTTAAGTTAAAGTTCAATAAATTTATCCAAAATGAAAGTAATGAGAGAAATACGATAATTCAATATTGTGATGATCTCTTCTTAACACTAGTGTGATTTGGGCCAGAACTGTTCAAACGTGTCACAAATTGCTTCATCTAATAATAGCATGCTAAAGATGCTATAGTTCATTGAAGAATATGCTGAATGTAGATATGTTCAATATTATCCAGTGTCTCCACCAAAACCTGACGTTAATCATCTACATCCGTGACAAATCGCACCAGCAGGTCTTACTTTGAATCCACGCAGGAGTCTCGTAAGTCCAGATCTTCAAGTGGCCTCACAGGAAGAAGTTTAACTGAGTCAAGTCAAGTGAGGGACAAGCACTCAGGTTGTGTTCCAAATAAGTCGCACTCGAACTTGTGCTCGCATTCACACTCGTACTCGCTCCCACAATTCCTTGCGTGTTTTATGTTAGCTCTTCACTTGAAAGGCCTCCGCACTTCTTGCGTGCTCTCAGGCATAAATAGACATTGTCCCAGAGAGTATGCATCGAGCATGCATTCACACACATGCTTGCTACGCATACTCGTACTCGCACTAGGCCGTTTGGAGCCACACTCTCTGACGTCACTTCCGAGCGCGAGTATGTGAGAATGCATTTTTAACATTTTGGGACAAAGCCTAAGCTCGTGACTATTTATTCGCTCATAATCAATATCGCAAAAGAGCTTCTGACTACAAGATTTTGGTAGCTCATAATCAAGTGTTAAGAGTTACGGAGGGAGCAAGGTTAAGGTTTGAAATATTACATTATTTTGATGTATCTCGGTACCTGTTGAAGCTACATATTGGCCAACTCTGACTTTGTTATTCATCTCGGCGGCGCGCACATTGCTAAAGGATATTGCAGGCAGTTTTCTAAATACCCTGAAAACTGCAAGCAGAAAAAAAAAATCATTTTTACGCATTGAAAACACTTGAAAACATCTATTCACAGTTTTCCCCTGCAATTTTATTATTTAGCAATATTTTCCTTTCCTCGACGTAGAAAATGTTTTTTTTTTGTCCGAAAGCGATATAACAAAATGTGACGGAGCCCAACCGAATATAATTTAACTTGTTAAACATCCTTGCTGCTGCCTGAACTCTGCGGTAGGTAGCGTCCTTTAGTCACCGAATAGTTAGACCATTTTTAGACGAGGTTTAGTCTTGGTTTAACGAAAAGTTGCTGAATATATGTATATATTCGAATTTATGGATTCTCTTAAATATTAACTCATCTCGTATCTTTCAATAGCTTCCTGCCTCACATACGTTTACTTCCGTTTTGGTTTTTATGCTGAGACCTAGCATAGTTAAATTTGCACATTCAGTTGCAGGAGACCTTTGTTATGCAATCTCGACACATCCACTGTCGTGTAAATAGTTGATCTAGATGACCTTGGACAGCAAGAGAACATTTACGTGATGCGCAATCGTTAGGGCCACAAACTCTTCGTGAATAGAACTATCTCCAGTATTTTCTCGGTGCCTTATGTGCAAATCTGTAGCTCTGTTTCATGGTCAGTGATTGGAAGTTCTGTCACTTCCCGAATAGCAAACATCAACTGATCCACTTGTGCAAATCTGATCGTGATAAGCAGCCCACGGGTAGTTAACATGCGGAATGCACCCGCAGCCACATGTGGCATACATGATGCATAATCAAATCACCCACACATTAACCATAAGTGTTCCACAAGTGTAGTAAAAGCATTCTTATTATACTCAGATGCTTGTGGGTTAGTTTGCTAATGTGCTTGTGGACCGTATGCTGAAATATGTCAGTCTTTCTAAACTAAGTTGTCCCCATTAAAACAACTACAAACGTATTTACTTCTATGTAGAGCCCAGTAATTTTCGCGAAAAGAATTTTGCAGCACTCTGTTTCAGTGTCTTACGTGCGCACCTGCATCTCTGCTATGTGGTCAGTGATTGGATGCCGTAACACCCAGCGTGTGGAGGTTAAACCCGCAAATCACAGACGTGATGTGCGACAGTTATCCGTGTACTGATTGGCACAGACAAATGAATAACGCCTCTGCACAAAAATACTCTGTCAATAGCCATGAAGTTGAACTGCAGGTGTGCACGTAAGACGCTGAAACAAAGTGGGGCAAAAATCTTTTCGCGAAAACTATCGGGCCCTACTGATATGGCCTGATTAACAACCATTCCAGCAAAAGTAGACCATCATACTAGCGAACGTCTGCCGCTTCTGCCAACAGTTGGGCAACTGAAAAATTATTGTATTTGCTACCAGGATTGTCTTTAGGTTCTACTGACAAATCACAGACGCATTGTGTCACAGTAGCCTCATTGTTATTGGTGCAGTCAAATGAGGGACACGTCTGAGCAAAGACACGCTGCCAATAGCTGTGAAGCAGACTTGCCGAGGAGCATGCGAGACACTGAAACAAAACGTTGCAAAAATATTTTCGCGACAAAATCATGGCTCTAGTAATAGGGTGTTTTAACTCTTACGTGTTTTGGGGTTCCTTACCAGCAAATCACAGACAATTGATATTCATGTAACATTACTGTGATTGGCACTGTCCGATGAGAGACGTCACATCACAATGATCTGCTGCCAATAGCCATGCAGCAGAGCTGCGGATCTGTACGTAAGGCACCAAAACAAACTCGGGCAAAATTCTTTCCGCGAAAATTTCCGTGGCTCTAGTCTCCGTGCTGAGAAACACGCACATACACTGGTACATCCCATAGGAACTCCGGCAACACGTGTTTGCAGAAGTTCAAGTATGCGGCACCTATGTGAGAGAATGTGGAAGAAGATATAGCTATAGATAGGGGCCGGTAAATTTCGCGGATTCAACGCCCTGCTAGCTAGAATCCCTTGTCCTATGCATATTCAAGCCCCGACTACTCGTTTATTGTTTGCTGTTCCACCAAGTAGCAGCTAGTGGACAAATAGTCGGCGCTCGGGTAGGACAGCGCATTCTAACACATATAGGTCATTGAATCTGTGAAATTTTCAGGCCCCTAGCTATAGATGACGTTTTATCTCTTTCAGTCACAAAGTAATTTGTAGTTTTACCTGTTCCGAAGACGGTATTTTATTATCAGGACTGTGCGGTAAAAACACTTCCTAAACAGCATTGGAAGTGTTTAAATCATTAATAGAGATGATTGTTTATCGCGGGAAAACTTGACTGTTTGCCGGATGTCAACGTGATGTTTTGAAACTACCATTCCAACATCGTTTGAAGGGTTTGTTCCTTTCGTAAATTATGAATTAGAAACACGTTTAGAAGTTTCTTAGAAAATAGAGTTTAACTAGCGCGCTGCAACGCGGTTTTCAATGCAGGAAAGCAGTCGTCTTAAGTGAATAAGTTTCTAACACCGACGAACACAAATTTAATAGTATGACGAACATTAACAAGTAACAACTACTTAATCCTATACTTATTTGAATATGCTTAAACACATAAAATTAAAACTATATATGTATAATTTATTTAATTCCATACTATCATATTTGTGGTTGTAGAACATACAAAAAGTTTTCTCCGAAAAACTTAATTTTTAAAATTAGTCGTAGAGAATTAATTTATTTACATACTAATTCTCCATGTAAACTCCGTGGCTATGTTAGCTAGCTAGAAACACCCCTTAACAATCTCAGAGGAAACTTACTTGAAGGAAACAGTTGAACAATGTCTCGCGGTAGTACCGCGAACGAAGACCACCAGAGGCAGCGCAGGACCTCAACGTCCCGAACAAAGCCGTCGACGAAACTATTATTACGTTCTCGAGTCGACAGGAGCGGGCTTAATTTGCGCTCGAGGTAGGCCAACGTCGGGGTTGTAGGGAGTCAGAGTTACTACGTCATAGCCCGGCTCGGCGACCTTAAACTTTCCTTATTACTGACACACTGGGTTACGCCCCTTAACCCCCTTTCAACCCCGGCCTCCCCTCGTGTATTTACAAGGCCACATCCCGCAGGGACCGAGCACAGAACACCTAGCAATGCAGAATCGGAACTACACGTGAACAAATTTTGTATCCTGAACCAGGGGCAACTTTGCAAAATTCAAAATTATTTATTTTTATGTTAATAAGTTAAGGAATAGGCAACTCTACTTGAGTTATATTTAAAAACATATATTTATACTATCCATTTAAAGTTTTTACATTATTTCACTAAACTATCTCAAAGTAAACCTTTAAAGTGGCACAAAGTCACTCCCAGCTGTCATAAAGTGAAGTGTCATAAAAAAATAAAAAAATAAAAAATAGTTGTTACTCTAGACATAATAATTGTAAAATTCACATGGAATGCTCGGAAATACACAAATACAACCAAATTTCTGTATAATTAGCAGCAATTAGTTTTTAATTACAAGGTTTTGGGAACTGTGTTAATTTCATAACAAATGTTTTGCAGTGTCACTAAAAAATAGTCAACCAGTTTCCGAGAGTAAATTTCTGCAAGAAATTTTGTAAAATGTGACAGTCTGTCGAAGCCAATTTTGCATTACTATATCGAACATACTGTTTATATGCGTTAGTTCAAATTCGTTCCCACTGAGGGTTGCAATTATTTAAATTATTTTATTAAATATTTTCCGAAATTCTTTTCGTACCTAACTTTAGTTTGAAAATGATCATTGCATAAATGCAAATATTATTTTACACACGGCAAGATAGATCCGCACGACACAGCAATATGGTAGAAATTCATTTTCCAATAAAGTAATCGCTTCAATATATTTCTATCAGTAAGATTTTCATTTTAGAGAAAGTAATTGTGAGCGGTCCATTTCGAAAGGATTTCTTGTCCGTGGACACTGACTTTCTGTAAACAGCCCAAACTATAACGTATATTCCTTAATGTTTGCGACATGAACGTTGGTACATAGCCTTTATTTCACAGTTGCGTCAGGATGATTATCGTTTGCTCTCACATGAGTGGATAAAAATGGATTTGAAATAGAAAACATAAAAATAATTGCATTCTTAAACATTTTCCATAAAGTATAATAGGTAATAAATAAGCTAATGGCACTAACAAACTTAACAAATTTCGAAATAAAAAATTAATGAAATCATGAATATCAAAACATTTATCTCTTGGTATGGATACTTAATTATATATGTATGTACATAACTATATTAAACTTATAAATTTGAATCATTCTTCGTGTAACAAGGTATTATAAGAATAAGTGTTTACAACAAGGTAAGTAGAGGGAACGCAAAAAAGAAAAAAAAAAAAACGAATAGATGGTATACGTGAATACGTGTTTCATGAGACACAATTGTAACCAAGGAAATGATCATGCATTATTTAATAAGGTAACGAGAAACGTGTGTTAGTATTAGCACACTTCACGTATAAAGTCGTTTGCTATTCAAGATTATTATTGCATTAATTTCCATTGAGATTCGAAGCACATTACCAACGAAAATATATTTTAACGTATTGCTATGTATTGCTAAATACTGGCAGCTTAAGAGTAGCTTTTGTTAAAAATCAATTTATATAATATTTTAAAACTATTTTTTTATTATTTTCAAAATAAGTTCTATATCTGCGTTTCGTTAAATCATGGCTATACCAATTAACTCGGACGTAGTAGTATCTTCGATTCCCTTCATTAGCCATAAATATATTGCATCGTGGTGTTGCTACAGAAATTCTGATCAGTCAGGAGGAAATTGCAGAAATTAGGCTAAACATCCTTAGAAGTAAGACAAATTATAGTCTCGGAAATTACTGCACTAACCTCAATCAAAATTTCTTCACGACGTAGTCTTAGACGTGAGGAAACCCTAATTATTATATTTCAAACCCAGTTATAGGTCATTCAGAATAAAATTAGCACTTTCGATACCTTAATTCGCTTTTAATTTTCAGTTAAAGTGTACTTTCATAACAAAGAATTACAAAATATAACAATCAAAATGTATGGATTGTACCGGAGGCAACAGTTAATGTCTCAAAGACACAATAACTAACATATAAACAAAACAGTATTTTTGACATACGTCATTGCGGGCGAATGTTGCGTATTGCAGTAAAACCTACAATCAAACAAAAGAAAAAACAAAGAAAGGAAAACCAGTAAGCTGTAATCAAGAGACATAAAACATACAGATAATTCCTTAAAGGAATGTAATCATATCCCAGAAGACGACACAGCGACAGTTTTTCTGCAATACGCCTACATTCGACTGCGATGGAGTACGTAAAAAAAAAAAAAAAACTTTCTGTTTATGATACGAATCCATTGCAGGAATCATTCAAAGCACATAACAAAGATATAGTTATTTTAGACAACATTTATTAGAGACTTGGAAATGTCGCGGGTTCAGGGACTTATCGGCTGGACTCCACAGTCCTATATACACTGTGTCCTCAGCTACTTGTACATTGGCTGCTGTCCCAGTGAGTGTTCAGTTGAACATCTTACAAGGTAGTGTGGGAGTCATTTGAGTGTTTTCACGCAGGTTAACTGTTGGTTCATCAAGCCCGAGTTTCCATAGCAGTGATTCAATCACAAAATCAAAATAAGTGCACAAGAGTTTGAAGCAAATGCGTATTTTCAAATGGATTTGTGAAATTTTCTGGTCCCTAATCATTATCTTCAAAAGTGCGAACCCCCATATCAATAACACGTAGGGAGATAAAAAAATTAGTGAGTTCAGTGAACGTTATGCTAGTATACACTGTCCTATGCATATTGTTCTGAGCGTCGCCGTGGCCGAAACGTAAACATGTAAGGGTTGGTTTCACCAATATTTCATTTAACTCGGTGTAACTAAGCGAAGTTAAAATTTTTACTTCATATTTAACTGCGTTTAAGAACTTTTCGTTTCACCATACAAATCTTTCAGTTAGCTAACTGGGTTTAGTTAAGCGAAATTAAGTGCTTAACTTTTGCAGAATTGTATGTATCAACAAGGCGGTGACCAAGTTTCAGCTATGAGTTTTTGACTCATTATCTTTGGGTTTTCTGTGCTTGTCTATGGATTTATAAACGTAAATAATAAATAAATGCGGAGCATGTTGAGTAAAGTTGAGGTTATATCGGACGCATTCGTAATGTGTATTTAATAAGTTGTTATGTGTAATACAAACTGAGAGAGTAGGCATCCTTATATATTTAAGTCGTTGTTTACACCAAGGTATTGAAGTCAACCAGATATAAGGACTAGTAGACGGCCTACATACAGGCTTGCAATTTGAGACTACATTACATTGGTTTACTCAAGATTTAAATGACGGATTAATACTGGTAGGAACCTTATGTTGGTTCTGCTGCTATTATGTCCATGCTAACGTATAAATTTTATTAAAAGGCTACAACAAAGAAACGTACATTTTAGTGAAAATTACCTTACTGTACTTATCTTACGATGCAAACATCATATGTTGCAGTGTTGAATTTAGAACACTATGTGATAACCTTTTAGATAGGCGAAAATGCATCACAAAAAAAAAACATCTTTTAAAATCTTAAAAAAAGTTTCAGTTTCCACGAATCCACCGGGGTCGCCTTCTAACGTTACTATTTAAAATCCTGCTAATCAAATATCGAATGAAACTTACGCAATGCCATAATACTTCAAAACATCACAGTTGTAAAGAACTCTATTAGAATTAAGTAATATTTTTCAAGACTCGTCGCATACGGCCCTATAACCTCAAAAACTCCACACGTGTGTTCATTTCACGCCGCCATTTTGTTACACATAAAACGAGTTTAAGAAGTTAAACGGCCATGAATGGGCGTTTAAGTTTTAACTTTAGTTAGCTTGATTTAATCGAAGTTTTTGTGTGGTGGGATGCAGTAAAAAGGTAATCCTAGTTAACTCAACTTTTAACTCGGTTTATCATGTTAAACGATTGTGGTGAAACCGGCCCTAAGTAGGCCGGCATTACAACGCCTTCCCTTTCCCAACCACAGTGCAATGAAGGCCAACTGGCCAACGATATAGGGTACTGTAGTGAGCCAAACCACGTCCGTCTCATAATGGTCACCTAGAAGACAAGACGGGCCTCCTCTCGCTCATCGTGCTAGGCATAGGGTCGCAGGTTCGAGTCCTTAGACGTGCCGCTCGCCGCTAGTCGACTACAACCACACAGCCTTTGGCATCATGAACAAGGTGGGAACGTCAGCTCCGATTATGCCTGTAGTTAATCCATTGAAGTTAATTATCATAATCCTCTCTGTTAACACCGCTCCCCTCCGAACTAATAACCATGTAGGCTTTGTATTTAACTTTATATAAACTTGTAGAACCGTTCTTATTCACTTAATAATTCATTCTTATCACTCTCCTCTGTAGCGAAGCCCCTAGTGTAAGCCGTTTTTAATGGTTTACAACAATACTCAAGTCCCGTCATTTCGTTCACTGACTGTTGTTCTAGTGAGTAGCAGCTGGTGCACAAGTATTCTGGGCATGAGTTTGCATATAACAATGGAACCCAGCTTGCAGGTCAACTCGTCAAATTTTCATGTCCCTACTTATACGTTATAAAAAGTGAACTGCATAGAAGCTAATCTATGTCACTGCTCTTAAGGTCATTCTCTCTTGTTTATTCTTTTATTAGCGATGTTTATTTTAGTACGGTGGTAGCAATTCCATCGCTCGCATGGTGAGTAAGCAATCCTTTAACATAATGTGAAAATAATCATCTGAGTCGTTGATCAATCTTCTCTTATTCAGGCGACGGATCACATACCCGAGTTTATAAACGTATTTCCTGAAACTGTTGTGTATACGGTTACCTTCTCATCTGAACTAGGACTTTATCGGAATTTTAATTCCTACGTTACAACTGCGCAATTATGTAACTACAGTCTTTTCCTAAGACGTATCCATATTTAATTTTTTAAAAAATTTTGTTTAATGCTCCGGTAAAAGGCCCGCGGTGGTCGAATGATCAGACTATTCGCCTCTCACCAAGGCGATCTGGGTTCAGTTCCCGACGGGGTCGGTCCCCGGAATTTAGCATGTGGGAATCGTGCCGGACGTTTCTCAGGGATCTCCTGTTTTCCCCGCCCTTTAATTCCGGCACTGCTCCATACTCACCTCATGTCACCCCTTAACCAGCGCTAAAGACCTCGATGTTTAGCGCTGACCAAAATCTTTCACTCATCCTGTTGCAGTTAAGTACAAATGTTTAAGTACCGAACGAAATGTACGATACGTGTTATTACCAAACAAATGAAAATCGCAAAACAAGCATTTAATTGCACGATTGTTTACAGACCGACGACATCTTGAAGCATAGTAATACAAAAACAAAATGGTGCCAACGTTGTCAACCAAAATAACTCTGCGTCCACTGCAGGGTGGCCAATATAGTTTTTTGTATATATTAGTTCACTGTGTCTATTCACAATATTTACACAAGTTCAAACAATACGATTCACAAAAATTACACACTCATACTGTATTTCCTATAGTCGTTCAAAGATTCCGAAGAAAAATATTATTGCAAAATGAAAATAACAAGAATTCAATAACAGTTACCTTCAATTACAAAATAATTACCAGTAATAATTAAAATAAATTATATTTGCGTATTAATTATATCTTGTTATAGCAAGTAATAACCACAGAAGCGGGCATAATGTGTCCATCTAAAGTAGAAAAAACCTCAAGTCATCTGCTATAACAGGGTTTTTAAGTACTTGAAAGAGAATCCTTTTGTAAAAGACGCATATTATATTTTCATAACGAAGTTTCTTTGATCTTGTGAACTCTAGAAATTATCCAGCAGTATGTAACCAGTTCTTCAAATCTCTGGTGTATTCTGTTTGTCTGTTTGAAGCATTAAGTATTAAAATGAGTCATCAGCATACATTTATCTAAGTGATAATCGCAACCCTTTAATCTGTAGTCTACTTTCTCGGAACTGATTGTGGCATTCAAATGTGTTTAATATTAAATTCTACCCGTTTCTCATCTACAAACCAAACAATAATGCTGAAGTACTTCTTTACCCCTGTTAAAGAAAATACACTTAAAAAATACTGTACAAAAATGGTAGATTTCTCCAACAAAAATAAAATATTCCTATGTAATTTCCTTCGAATCTAAGCATCTCATTAGATTACAAGTATCAACCGTCAAAATTCAGCGACACTCCTGCGTATAAAAATACAAATATTTTTATCAAGAGCATAACATAGAATTTATATTATTTTGTGAGATATTATTTTGTCATTGATTACGGTTTCCCCGAAACATCTTCTAATCATTAAAAGTAAGGACAAGTTTTTCTTTGCTTGCATAACTCTGCTATTTATATACACTTGGCTGCACATAGAATTCACAAATTATTACTTTTTATGTCCTAATTTTATATTACCACAATATGAAAATCATAAACCTCGCTAGGGGCTTCTCAAAATCATTTATGCTTTTGCCTATAGCAGATTATCATTTTCATTCATTTACTTGTAACAACACTAATGCAAAACATCTTATATAGGCAGTACGCATAAAATGCGATCTACTTCAACTACCCAGCCCCTACAGAGTACAAACTGGGTACAGTACATTAATTAGATGTATATGGACAAAAAGTTTGTCCACGTGGACATCCTTATAAACTCGTACGTATTTCTTGATGTTAGATATTTGGAATTCAAAAATTGACAAGAAAATAGAAACATTGGTATTTTTGGGAAATACTTCGTTATTTAAGTAGTTTAGTTAAATTTAAATATTACAATAGATGACAAAGCTTGATAATTATTTAACATTGTGGATCGGTGAAAGAAAAAGTTCGTATGAATTATAAACCACAGTGCCTGGCATTTATCCTATTCTCAGTAAACCACAATAAAAGAGACGTAATATTGAAATGCATGAACGGCAATTATAAACAAACTTTATTCACATCATCTGGCAGTGTCTTAATTTTTCTTAGTATTATTTAGTTTCAATTTTATACTTAAAAACATTTTACCTAACCACTCTCGAAGTTCGGTGCCAAGAAATAAATCCGTGTGGATGGATTACTTTCGCATCCCAAATAGTTTGTTAAAAATAATATGTTATTAAGAAATATTACTTTGTAATGAGCTGTTACCAGTTATAAACGCAAGGCTGTGGTACATGCAAAATAAATACGAAATTTCAAAAAAAACCAAATCAGCCATGAAGTTACGTGCGTGGGCAGAATTAAAACTGTGTATCTTATCTGTCCCAATTTCCAAACGTTCTTTCAGTGAGAAACTCTCTGTTTTAACTTGAATCGAATGAATAACGAAATGATGTTACTTGAAGCGTATTGAGTTCGTTTCAATGAATTTACGCTTTTCTTTAGTTGCAGACGAAAAGTGTGTTTGCGAAATTCGTTTCCCGGAATCAGCTTCCGAAGAGCGAAATTTAAGATTTGTACAATTGTTTACCAGTTCTCATTGGATAAGTTTTGTTTTATCTTAAACTTTCTCGAATTCAGGGCGCATTTGGCGAAAAAGTTTTCACCTTTTTCGAAGGAAACCAATTTCAGTTGGACTCTCACAGGGTTATTCCGCTTTTATTCGTCTCTTCTTCAGGCAATAGCAGTAAATTTCAAGACAATTATATATGTTTAAAGCCAAATTCTGTACTAGAGCATATGAGGAATGATTAAACATATATTACAACATATTCAAATATTCGAAAGCAATCGTAAACTGTCTACATTCTACTGGTTGATGGTTCATTTATGTTTCATAAGAATTTCGAAGTGGTTTTTATTAATTATCTTTATTAATTCCAACCAGAAAATCTAATAAACTAATAAACTGAAGGCATAAAATAATTTAAATTCAGTTCATTATATAAGCGTTTTTCAACCGGTAAGAAACACATGTCTACAAATTGAAAAATATTACAATAATATTACTACGGGCTCGTTTTGATATTCACACTACTTCTTTAAACCTAAAGTTTGGCTTACAAAGTATTAAAACCATTCAACACTGAACGATAATTTAAAGAAATTAGCTCGTCACACGTATTAAGTACTCACTTCCGCTTTTTTTAATTAAACTTTCCTCACTAAAAACTGTTTCTAAAAAATTCTGTAGGAACATCCAGCATCGTCTCGCACAGAGATACAGCATGTATGCAATGAGGTAGGCCTTTATGCTTGTGGAAAGACGCATATTTTGAATGAATGTAATGAACAAAGAAAAAAATGTCTAAATTTGTATTGTAACGAGTGCAAATAAACCTCTCATTTTTCAATTATTTCATAAATTAATTGTTTGTATTTTCCATTACGTCATGCTTGGTATGAAAAGGTAAGATAAATATTTAAACGTAAACAGATACCACTTAGATCCAGCTCAACCGTGAATTTGCAAGCAATATTTATTTTGTAGTGTCAAATGTGTGACTATTTTTTTTTAGCCCTGATGAAGTTTCGTTACTTAAACTTTCATTCCACGGATTTCTCTCCAAAAGTGGTTTCATTTTGAACTTATCTTTAAAATATATATTTGTCATAATAATCTGATGTTAATAATTTCTTTTACCAATATGACCTACTTCAACTAGGATAATTACATAATTTTGTTGCACATAATTTAAGAAATAAAATAGAGCAGCTAGTTAATATTTCAATAACCCCAACATAAGGCATATTATATCGCTATCGCTGCCTTTGCCTTGTCACAGGTTCATTACAGGAAAGAATACTAATAATAAAAACTACAGAATTCCTCTGGGATTGCTATTTTCTGTTTTTGTGTGTGTTTTATGTCTGCTTTTTTTTTTTTTTTTTTTTTTTTTTTTTTTTTTTTTTTTTTTTTTTTTTTTTTTTTTTTTTTTTTTTTTTTTTTTTTTTTTTTTTTTTTTTTTTTTTTTTTTTTTTTTGTCATTCAACACAAGTTTGATCAGCAAAACATGAGCAATGGCGTATGTCCACAAACCAATGAATCCTAACTGTAAACTCCCATTGCAACAAACATTTAAAAATCTCAAAGAATACTAGTTTTAAAACTAAGCTGATGTAGTAAAATATATTCAATTTTCTCACGACCTGTATGAAACTCTTTATCAAATAAAAACAACCACGAAAAACACTCATTTCTAACAAAAAAAAATGCGCCAAATTAATGTTATATATAGAGTATAGTCATAAAAGAATCGTGCAAATTTTGTGACACGATTCCTTGTAAAAAAAAATGCGGTAGAGTTACATAGTGCAAATGTTAAGGGAGAATCTCGCGATTGAAAATACATATTGAAAACCAATATTTTCCCATGTCCAGGTATTATTTTATGTAAGTTATATTACGTCAAGTAAATGAATAATCATGTTTGGACTGTTCGGGATTTTAACCTGAACCCGTAATACGTAGGTTAAGGACAGAAGTAGTAATATAAGCAAGATATCTGTGGAGCACTCTGTGGAGTGCAAGAAGGGATTAACTACAGCGCTATGTTACCATACTGTGCATGTAAAATGTCCTCGTGCAACATTTTGCCAATAACATTCTCGTCTCAAATTTAGCCCAGGATTCGCACGGTGTTCTTATTGTGTGTGTGTATGTATGTGTGTGTGTATATATATATATATATATTATATATATACATATGCTATAGTGGGGTTGGAAGACACGAAGAAGCTTAAAAGTTAACATGTGTTTTCATGTATTTCAATAAAATTAGTGCGGAAATTGTGCTGAATAGTTATACAAGGTGTAAACAGTGTTAAAGGGGCAGCTCTATAGCAACCAGTGTACCAAAACAATATGCAAATTAATATAAACTTTATTTTACTCTCAGAAGAAATAAATACTTGTGAGAGTGGAGAAGTGTGGTCACCGCGTCACAGTGATACATTGGTATAACTGGGTGTATCACGAGAAAAAAAAACGTCCGTCTACAGCAGCATCAGCCTCGCTTGCCGCATGCAAATATCTAGGGCAACCTCTCCGGATATCGAACCCGGATCGCTGCGCTGGTTGGCGTGTGGCCTGACCACTGCACCACCGCACTCACAATATTTGTGGAAACCAAAGCTCTATAAATTAACGGGCTTGGTTAGTTGTGGTCTGTATGTTGGTCACATTAGTTACTACACGGTGTGCCACCAAACTGGCGGTAGTGGTACAGTCTGTTTTAGTTTTATAATTACAGTTATTACTGAACATAAATAATTACACAGTATGTCAGGTAATTCGTGAATACAAACTGCACCATGTGAATAAGTGGCCAAAACTAAAAAGAAAATATTGAGTCTTAAAAATCTGTCAGGATCATAGTTTATAGGATAGATCCAAAATAGCAGTGAGAAGGAATGCATGAATGCAGGGAAGGTTGTTCGCATTTCCATGTCATATTTCTCTTAAACAATGGATCTGATGACTTTTTTGCAATGTGTATTTTTCTTTTATGATTTGGTCACATATTCATAAGATGCTGCCCGTATCCCAGAATTACCTCATCCTTTAATTCCACTTTGGTACATTTTTGTTTTTATCTTTGATGCAACTTTCCTCATAATCTAATGCTCTTACGACTTTTAACCAAAGAATATCTTCTATCCAGTTTTTTATCTAATTCACTTGGTACAGTCCATACACGCGAATTACCAGACATCCTAAGTATATTACATTTTAGTTCGGAGAACTGGCGGGTCAGAGTAAACTGCAGGATTAACTAGTACATGTGCGTACATAAGTTACGCCGCTATCACAGTTGTACCGAACTAAAAGTGCAGCACTATTAATTGTCCCACGTACCTGTTTTTTTAATTATCTTAAAGAGTACTTTTGCCATATATTCGTCTTGTAAGAAAATTTTAAAGAAAAACAATTTACACGAACAAAAAACGTAGAAATTCACATGTGAGAAAAAAATGAGCGTAATTAAATATGAAATAAATTCAGTCGACTAGAAAATTTTCACTTTACGAACTGCGGATTGGTCGCTGAGCACAGAAACTGAATGCTACGAGTCTCGCGTGATTGGATACAACTCAGCCCAAACGCGAACAAATTCAAACTTTGCGCACATCTGATCAGCCGCACGATGAGAGTAACTACATTTCCTTCATGTTATACAACAACAGGAAATTATTGTTGACGGGACAGTGGAAGTTTCTAGTCGACTGATAACGACTCTTTGTTCTGCCTAAATAACCAGTTCTTACCGCAATTTAATCAAACTTGGAACAGAAAACATTAAATCGGAATTCTCTACATAAACCACAGGTCCAAGTCACTACACTAATACGTAGACGCTGTTTGATAAGCAAATATGATAACAACTTCAACTATAAGCTAAAGCCAGTAACCTTCTAGTAAGCTGAACGTGTGTTGAAATCCAGCAAACAATCAAGTTTTCCCACGATAAACCATTTAGGGCCCCGTATTTTGCGCGAAAAAAATTTGCAGCACTTTGTTTCAGTGCCTTACGTGCGCACCTGCATCTCTGCTATGTGGTCAGTGATTGGATGCCGTAACATACAACGTCTGGAGATAAAACCCTCAAATCACAGGCGTATTGTGTGGCAGTTATCCGTGTACTGATTGGCACAGTCAAATGAATCATGACTCCGCACGAAACACTCTGCCAATAACCATGAAGTTGAGATGCAGGTGTACACGTAAGACACCGAAACAAAGTGGGGCAAATATATTTTCGCGAAAACTACCGGGCGTTGACCATCTCTATACGCATAATGAATCCAAAAATGGCTGGAATCAGTTGGACGAGAATATGCCTCTATGGGTTTCTTTCGACGTGTATAAAATGAGAAACTAATGCAAACAGTCGTTACGCTCATAACCGGTATAATTAACCTGTTAATTGACAAACACGGGCCCGGAAGACAGTAGCCTAATCTGAAACTGACGTACAGGGATGTGTACAACTCAAGAAGATCTCTTAAGGGCGCCGCCGACCCGCGCGTGAGAGGCTCAAAAGCGACGGAGCAGTAAGGTCGACCTTGAAGCGCGCATCAAATACCGCGTCGCCTTAACGAGCCAAGTGCTGAACTAGCGTGCAAGCTTCCGCCAAACGGTTTTTACTATGGGACACTAAGCGGTGACCATATAATTTTATTAGTGGAAAGTCTGCTGCTAAGTTCAGCGCAGGTCGCAGTCTGAGTTTCAGATACATCCGGTTAGTACATTTTGAAGTACGGAAGTCTGAAAAGGCAGTTTTTGGCCATATTGGAGGGCTTAGAAACGGTGTTATTAATGAGCGTGGCGTCTCAATAATGAGGTTCCGACCTTGTCTGAAGTTAGTTTTCTTTTCGTACGTTGGCCCAATGGGCACACGTGGAATATTTTCGAAGAAAAAACGTGTATGCAATGCATTTGAAGCGTGAGGTAGGCGGCCGCCTTAAGGCCATACTCTTTAGTTTATACTTTTTTGGAGATATTAATTTGTTACGCCTAAACGAGTGCAGATATCAAAAATCTGGCTGGCAGTTTTGTTTAAAATTGTCTTCTTTATATCGGCTGATTTTTTTCAAGGCAGTAAAGGCCATGGTTTTAGCTAATTACGTAATTAGCAAAAATCTCGTTAGTTGACTTTTTAGCCGAAACCGTAGAATTTATTTTTAAACCGTAGAATTTGTTGTTTTAAAGAAAAATTAGCATTATGGTAAATACCATGATAAACAAAACTGCCAGACGGATTTCTTATCTGCTCTCGTTTAAGTTTAAATAAATAATTATCGCAAAAACCGTAGGAACTAAAGGGCATGGCTTTAAGGGTGTTTACTTGGCAAAAATACATAATTTTATATTTGCACGAATAGTGTTTGTTTTATAGACGTTACATGTGGCACACATTTTCTACTTCTATTTTTATTTGTTTAGCTCCCATAGTCTTGAGATGTTTAAACGTTTGTTACAATAGGAGTTCACAACTGGAATTTACTGTTTGTGGACATATGCCATTGCTCATGTTTTGTTGACCGAACTTGTAGTGAAAGACAGAGAGAGTGACAAAAAACACACAAAAAAGCACAGAATACGTAATAATAACAATCCCAGAGGAATTCCATCAGGTTTTTATTTTCATTATTATTATATCTCATAGTTTCCCATAGTGGCAGGTCAAAGTTAGAATTTGCAGGTTACGGAAACATACAAATAACAAAAACCAAGTTACTAATTCTACTTAAATAATTTACACTGAATTGGGGTATTATGGGCAATATGCTGAAAGATTTAAAATAACACAATACAATTCCTCTGCATTAAAAAAACCCCTGGAAATAATGAAAATGTTCTACATTTATGGCAATATTTGAAAAATACAAAGGGGCTTCGTTGTGTGTTTTAAAATCCTTTACCACATGACTCAATAATTTCAGTGTAAAATATTTCGTTCGAGTTATGTCAGTCGGTTTTTTATATGTGTATGTTTCTTTAACTTGCAAATTTTGACTTTGACATGCCGCTATAGGAGAACTTTGAGAGCTAACAAATTTTTAAAAGTGGAAAATGTAGTCACAAATAACGTCTATAAAACTAACTATGTTGTACGAATGTAAAAGTATTCATTCCTTCCTCGTGAACACCCTTAACTGAAAAGTTCAGATGTATTCGTAAAAATGTAATGTGATCTGCGAAGTAAAATAACGTTTCAGGTAAACGAGAACAGGCGTGAACGAGACACGAGGGAGTTTGAAAATTAAAACCGAGAGCGAAGGAAGCTTGGGAAAGTAATAGGCGATGTTGCGAGAAATGATGAAAGTGTCAGCGAGGCAGGATGGTGGATAAAGCGACGCGAGAGATCGTTAAAGAACAAGAAAGGTATCTTTCAAACAGTTAAGGACGTTCGTCCCGTGAAAATTCATTATGTTACATTTGTGTCAAACACTGTCCAAACTGTACGCATCAGATATCACGTTATTTTCCTAATTAAAAAAAAAAAATTGCATCAGATAGTTCTGAAAAATCACTCATTAAGTTACAGAATAGCCGTTCTGGCGTAGCCAAAATCCAAAAAATTTAATGACATTCAGGAAAAAGATAAATCTCATCGATAATAAATGCCATGAGCTACTTCAAGAAAGCTTTGGAATCACAAGGGGATACAATTTAGTATTTATTATGTTTTAATTTATGAAAATGGGTAAATTTTTGAGTAATAACTTTGAGCAAAACTAACTTTGGCACTTACATCGTTAAGTTAATAGACACACTGTTTTTGAGTTACTGTTATTTTATTTAGTTATTTTATTTTTTATTTTTTTTTTACACTGCAATGGTCATTTTGTGACTTTGATGAGTGGTAACACAAATTAATGGGGCCTGATTTTTTTTGGGAGGTAGGGGAAATGATATGTTATCGTATATGTAAAAGACGAACACTGTTTAGCACAAATATTGAAAAATAATTAATTCTTTCCGGTCTAATACCCTTGAGGTGGATGATTCACAGCCATATTGAATTTATGGTATTTTCCCAACTGCAAGCATTATTCAAAGCGTGCCAACATTTTTTACATATCATGCTCTAAAAGTTAATATACGACACTTTTTTACAGTGTTAGATAACAAATTAATTCCATATTATCTTGCGTTTGTTGGACGATATGGAATAACACAAGTTTTCTTATCCTCCATCAAATATCAGGTAATATGGAAGTAATTTGGTATCTACAGAGTCTAAAAAGGTGTAGTCGACTCACATTTCGAGCATTAAATATCAAACAATTTGGTACGACTTCACGAATGTTTGTAGCGGGGAAAATTTCGTAAATTCAATTTGGCCGTGAACCATAGCCCTTAAGAACGGGCTTCGTTTCATCCAGGTCTGCTATTCAAGCACGTTTTCGTCGGTGTCGAAGTTTTCTACTCGGTTTTGATTCCCCTAGCTCAGTTGAAACGTTCGGAAATTGCAAAGACTTGAAACGAGCAAGGTTGCTGCGTTAATATTTTCGGAATCGTAGTTGGCGGACCACAGAGAGGGGTAGATTTTTAAGGTACTTAGTATTTCGAACTAATTTCACAGTTGAAAAATCTACCATAATATGTACCGTACTTGCTAAACATATCCGGCAAAAAGGACTTTATTTTTCCACTTTAACCATTACGTATGACTATAGGTATGTCAATTTCGCAGATACATTCCAGGTCAGGTTGAACGCCAATTATGTATACTTCATTCTCATGTCTGTGACTTGCTGGCGGCTGTTATGAAACGCGTTTGACTACTGCAAGCCAGTAGTAAATAAGGAAATAATGCGAAGTGGACACTACCAAGAAGCTGACATTGTCACGAAGTATCCAAGTTCGTTGAGATAGGCCATAGCCATCATTAGTTGAAGGCCGCGGCCATAAATCTGGCAACACTCCAAGGAAGGGTCTTCTAACAGTTTTTTGAGCTCTCCAACGGCAACGGCTGTCCCTGATTCGTTATTTTGTCTACACGTCGACGAATCAAGGAACGCCATTGTCGTTGGAGAGCTAAAAAAAAGTGTTAAATTGACCATTCTTGGCAGTGTTGCCAGATTTATGGCCGCGGCCATCTACTAAAGATGGCTATGGATAGGCTATAAGTGAACGAAGTTATTTGCGACTAAAATTATGCTCGCCCGTTCGAAAAAAAAAATTTATATATATATATATTGTCTACGTTCAGAAAGTACTTCTATTTAGAAAGTTTAACGGTAATATGTTACGGTTATTACCAATCCTCCAAAGCATAACAATAAATATATTGAGTGTTTCTAACAGGCAGACAAACTAAAACTTCAATTTCAGTAACTCGTCGTTCTAAAATAATAATTTAATTTACTTGCAAAGTTTTCAATGTGGGAATATGCGAAACAATTAGTAGACGATAAAATCGCTACGGCCAAGCTGAAACGAATATGAAGTGTTGAAATTTAATTATCAGCAGTGTTACCACAAAAAATACATTAAAATCCATCGCCATCAATTACAACATGAAAATACGGCAGCTAACAAAATCAGTTATTTTTCAGTCGTGAACTTTTCCAATAATAGAGACACTGATCCTCGGGTTGTAATATTAACTAATTAACACGTTTTATTCGAGTTAATTTTTTTACCGTAGTTTGCATTGTATCTAGTATTTGCACACTGCCAATCGTTTATGCACCTTACCAAAAGTTTTTTGTGGTGATTTTTTTTTTTTGCTTCCTCCAATAAAGTTTTGCAGCGACTACAGTAAAAATTGTAACCGCTACAAAATTAATTCGTGAGGTCCATATTCACAAAACATTTCGTAGCCATCACAAAACCGTTATTTTCTTCTGTGTATATCTGCGAAACTGACGTATGGCGGTCGTAAACTCACCTATTCCCCCCCTCCCTCCCCACTAGACATGGTGGCTTCCGTGCACGCAGTCAATTCACCATATCTCACCATCACCAGGCCTCCGCCTCCGTGCACTACGAGCCCGCCCAGACGTGCAGCGCGTACATTGAAAGCTGCCCTGCACGGGGTCAGCGATTCACTCGCCTGATCACTATCAACTGCGCCTCGATCACGTGACCACAGACAGTTCGCTGCTTGGTGTGCGACCCCCGCGGGTATGCGCAGGACAAGACTACACTCAAGTATGCAATACTTCCCACGCGCGCCTAGTATTCTTGGTGTCCCGTTTCTGTAGAACCCGCGCGTGAGAGGCTCAAAAGCGACGGAGCAATAAGATCGACCTTGAAGCGCGCATCAAATGCCACATCGCCTCAACGAGCCAAGCGCTGAACTAGCGTGCAAGGTTCTCGCCGAACGGTTTTTACTATGGGACATTAAGGTGCCGGTCTACCAGTGAAAAACAGTCACAGTTTAAATTCGATAATCTGACGTTATAATATGGTAGAGGAGGCTTCTGAGTGACTCCTTCCTAAGCCACTAACTTGTATATAAGCTGACGGTCGCTCCAGGCTAGGCTCAGTCGCGTGATAGCTTCGGAGGGGAAGGGTCACGTTACTCTGCTCCTCAGCCTGTTCCTCAACCACGCGAGTGCTTGACAACCCTCCCCTCTTCCCCTCGGGCAATCACACGCGCTGCCCTTGCAGTGTTGCCAGATACTGCGCGGACAGCTCGCCCGGCTGATAGCAGAGCTGCTGGTATTCACGTGCAGCCTGCCCCTACTACGCAAGTAGTATTTTCCCTCACCACTGTCGCGCACGTTTCGTGTTTGTGGATTTTAAAAACGTATATACTGTTTTAGGAACTGCAACT
>PNEQ01133652.1:0-20162 GCA_003012365.1 Medauroidea extradentata
ATATATCATCTCACTAATCTCAGGTTTGGGGCACCAAATACGTTTCCGCGAAACCTTTACTCTCTGAAACTTTGTAATGTCAATAAAGTTAAAGTGAATATTTTGACAATATATAATTGAGGGCACCGTCACCAATGGTTGTGCACAGGGTAAACAGATGTTTCTCATTCGATTAACCTCTTACCTTAGGTGTCTGTAATTACCCCACAACGTCAAATAGGCATGGGGCTATAAATAAGGCCCAGGCGAAGTCGCTGTTAGTGTCAGGGACAAACTTAAGACTGCTTTTCGCGTGGACAGCTATAGCTACTTATCCTGCTGCAGAATTAGTTCAACTAGCCGCTTGGACATTCTAACACTTGATGACTGAAGTACAAATCTTGTGTACTAAGAGGTTTTTCAATTAAAGTAAATATTATCAGTTACGAATAATACTCGCGAGCAAAGCCGCGGGGGACTGCTAGTAAGTCATAAAATGATAGGGTCGGTATTGAAAGTCTTATACCGGCGGTGGTCGGCGAGAAGACTGCACGTCAGATCAGTGACTTGTTCCGAGAGACTAGTTTGTTTGTTTTATGATCGTTTTTACGTACATAATGGTACAAATGATGGACACGTCATATAAATTATACAGCATAAAGTTATACATTTATGTACAATGATATTGTTTATCCATCTTCATTCTTCGCTTGGGTATAACTGTTCAGTCGCCATTGGTTTGACTATGTCTTCATTAATCTGAAACAAAACAGAAAAGCTAGTGAGACACGGCATATGCACTGCGTTATATGTGATTTAATGTTTATGATCTAAGTACTCTTCTACTGAGTGAAAAGCATGTTCGGCAAAAAAAAAAAAAAAAAGCCCTTCAATTTCTTTTTGAAGAGTTTTTGGTCTGGGAAAAACAATTCTTGTACATATTTTTTGTAGTTTGTTAAAAATGTGACAACCGGAGCAGTACGGTCTTTTTTGTACCAATTTGTAATTTACAGAGGGCATACGAATGTGTTTTTGTTATTGCTAGTATCGTGTTTGTGTGAAAGAGTTATTTTTTCTAAAAAAAAATATTGTTGTTGAACATAAATAAGAGTAGTGAATACATGTATTCGCACGATAATGGCAAGATGTTGGTACTTTTAAAAATGAGTCTACAGGAGTCTTTCTATTTTTTTTGTATTCATTGTTCTAAATGCTTTTTTTTTTTCATAGAAAACACTTTTTTTACTATCCATAGAAAACACTTTTTTTTACTATCCATGAAATTTCTCTGCACCCCCCAAATATGATGCCGTACGTCATAATGGAGTGAAAATATGGTAACTGGACCATTTTTATTATGGCCGTGTTTAAGATTTCAACAATGTTCCGTAAAGCAAAACAAGCAGAACTGAGTTCTGGTAAAATGTATGCAATGTAAGATTTCCAATTTAGACTAGTATCCTCTTGTAGGCAAATAAATTTATTTTTAGTTGTGGGAGTTCTGATGCGCATACTGTGTCGTTTTAACCGCTTCCGCACTTGTAGGCCTCCAACGCGCATAATACGTTCTCTCATGCTTCCTAGACGATGCATAAATATTAGGTAGGAAACCAGAGTTCCGAGACTATCACAGTAATAACATGAAACCGAAATTAATAGGTGTATCGACTGATTTATTATGTTTCGTTAAATTGTTTGGTTTAGCTGTTTCCTGCAATTTCCTTAGCTGACGTTGTTGATGTGTTTATCATTATTTATTAATAGTGGTCATCCAATGCTGTCACTTTATCTCGAACCGCCTTTAAGAGAATTTAACGCAAGTGTAGAACGGCATTGACTGCAGGGCGGATTGTTGGTTTTGGTTGTTATTTTATTTATGCCATTGTCGGTTTTTGTGGTAATTTTCATGCTTCTGTACTTATAATAAATACTTATGAATTATGTTGAATGTCTTTGTGTACAATTTTTACTATAAAGTGATATAAATTTTCCCTGGTGTTTAGCTTCGCAGTGTAGAAAGTAAGTACAACTAATTGTTAAGTTGATCTTAAGTACATCACTACCACACATTTATAAAAACATTAGCTCTGAAGTGTCTTCCCGTGCAGAGTTAAGCTTCCAGTTTCATCAGTGGTCCCTAAGCATTCCTCGCAGTACGTAGTTAGTCAACGTGTAATTCATTAACACGTAACTCCCGACCTCTTTCGTGCGCCTCTTCAAACTGTCAGTTCTTGGATCCGCGAGTAAACGTAATTGCAGGGAAAGCGAGGGCACAACATTCGCCTGGCCTCATACCAGGATCTCATTTCCAAATTCGTTTCCACAAATCCCCGTTGCGAGTACTGATATTTATGTGGCGCCTGCGGTGAATATAGTTTGTGGCGCCATTTGCGCTACGGTAAACAAATGAAGGATAATGTGGATGATGCATGCACTGGATGTTTTCCCTGCGGTAACTAGTGGATAGAAGACTGCCAGCGAGTCGTGCTGTTGTACCTAGTACGCGTCCTCATTCGACCACTATAGCATGTCTATTTAAACACATTTAAATAATTTATATAGATGCGAATATTGAAAGTGTATTACGACGCGCATTATGTATACAGACATTAAAAATAATGAATTGTAATAATCTGTGCCGTTCATTGAATGAGGAAAGATAATTTATGGAATATTAATACAGTAGTATGATGCAATTTTTTTCAAAATTTTCACGTGGTATAAAACCAGTGGTCGTTTCTGTAGAGTCGTGGTGAGAATGTGAAACAAATGAAACGAGGCTAACAGCGTACAGCAAATGTAGACAGATTCGCCACGAGATGTTTAGTGATACATCTGAATTTTTTAAAATAATAACGCTCGCTTGATGGAACTCATGAGAAGTGATGGGTACTTACATCGTTATTTTCCCAGAACTGAAGTAGTTCTAAAACCAATTGGTGCTCGTGAAAGAGGGAATGGAGGGGGCACGTTCCTCCTAAAGAATTGTGCAAGGGGCTGTCCGCTCCAAAGTAATATCCAGTTTAATAGTAAAACATCAACTGAACGTAACAAAAATTAAATAACAACAAACTTAAAAATATATATACATTATTATTTTTAAACTTGCGTACATTTGTTATTCCTCCCAAGTATGTATTAGCAGTTGGCCGCACCAGTGCCTCAAAACTTGTTTTATTCATTAATTTTTTTAGTATTTCAAGGTTTCAGCGTTTACGTGACAATGGGACACCACATTCAACGTGCATTTATATAGAGTGAAATAATTATGTTAATTAATTTTCCCAGCTTGGTTGTACGCGGTCTCGGTGATGTCCTCGAGGTATCTTCCTGAACAAAAAAAAAAAAAAAATTTATGAAGTTTGGGTTCATCACTTTTTTTTTTCTGAGATAGTGATCTTCGTGGGTTGTAGCTGGTTGATACTGAATCTCACTTTTAGGCTTTATTTACATAAACGTGATATAAAATCCAGTAAATACAGTTCACTGTTGAAATGATTTGCTCTTCATATAACGTATACGTTCCGCTCTTTATAGGTTATGTAAGAACATTCAGTTCTTTATTATATAGTCAAGACTGTTGAATGTTGATGACTTCGTTATTCACTTGTTTCGTAATCTCGTGAAATCGACGTACAAAATTAATGTAGGTGCACAATATCAATAAAACACGTCCAAAGGGAACTAAGAGTAACAGTAAGCCAGTTCTCGGTAAATTTCACGTAAGACAGTTCTGTTAGTAGTAGAATACAGTATAAGTTCGTAACAGATATTGGTAAATGCTTCATCGCTCAAATAAAATTGTATGCGAACACTATGCATGCTTAGTTGTTTGCAGAATACTTAAAAGTGTTACTTTTTTGACGAAAGAAATTTGACACATTGCTACATCTAAGTAATTTCGCTAGTCCATTTTAGTAGCATGTACTGATACAATTTTATTTTTATAACTTTTTTTTAGTTAAATTAATTTCATATGTTGTCTACAATATTATTTATCGTTAATAACATTATTATTGCTTATGTTTAGTAATAAGCGTTGTAAAAGAGTCTTGTAATTAATCCACTAGTGTCAAGCTGAATTTCTGTTTAAAAATTTGTTACCTATCTGCATTTTTGTAAAGTTGTTAAAAAATTTTTAGCAGTCACTACTAGTCTTATATTATAGTCGAAGAATAGCGACAGACTTTAGTTACTTCCCAATGTATATTAAGAGTGCGTGGTAGATAAATAAATGCTGAAAACATAAATTAATTTCTACGCTTTATTCGAAACCAATATGGATAAAATACTCAATGACAATCCTAGATAATGGTATTTGCCAACTTTGTGAGTAAATATTTATCCATAATTACTCATTCGTTACGCGTGATCTCTTGCGCCGCAGTTAAATGCACGAGGTTCCGGCGCCAGAGATTGTGCCTCAGAAGTTCGAAACACTGGAAACAATTTTGTTTTAAAAGTTGGCTAAAACTATTGTGTAGGATTGCTTTTGTTTAATTTTCGCGATTTGGTTTCAAGAAACCTATAGATTAATGCTTTTAGCGTTGAATTATGTACCACGCCCTCTTAAGTAAGTGAGTTTGTCGCCGTCACAGGTGACAAGCGGGGTTAGAAGTCCGGTGAAACAGATACCCCCACACTTGGAAAGGTTTTGGTTGGGACCAGCATGTAATAGTCAAATTATACGTGGACGTTGTGCGTCTGCTTACGTTTTAGAAAGAGTAATACACTACGAAGTAATTCCTCATTCTTACCCGGCAATTCCTGCTCCGTTACGTTCATTATAGCAAGATGTACTATGTGCATTTAATTTCGGAACAACATGTTCGCGTAACGTTCACTCTCGCGGAATGTGGTTGTAAAGAGTTGCCATATAAACGAGAGTGTACGTTATATGTAAGTTGCCTCGCGATTAAGGCGCCCGCCTGGTGGCCGTGTGTTAGTGTGAGTGAGGCACGACTCCAAGGGCGATGTTGACCGGCTCATCTGGCGAGGTATCGCCTCTACCGCGAGACACTGAAACAGCGTGCAGTGGTATCGTAGGACACTCACCTGACTGACACTTACAGTGGTGACCCCATCTTTTTATTGGTGGAAAGTTTTAAGTAAAGTTCAATACACCTCTCTATTGTAGTTTCACACGAATCCCTTCAGTAGTTGTTTATATATAGTAGATTTAAAAAGCCGTTTTTAGCCATTTTGAGGTGCTCTGAAGTGGTCTATCTAGTTATCGTGATATTTTAAAACTACTATTCCGAGGTCGTTTGAAGTGTTTGTTCTTTTCGTAAATGCACACATTATCAACACGTTTAGTAGTTTATTAGATAAAAGCGTTCTGCTAGCACGCTGCAACGCTGGTTACGAGGCAGGCAGGCGGGTGCCTTAAGAGAAGTCCTCGACTGGCGCATGGACGGCGTTGCAGCGTGTCACGCGTATTCTTTTTTACGCGAAACCGCTTAAGTTATTCATATTATGTTTACCTACGAAATGAACACACCCTTGAAACTATGCTTCTATGTTTTCAAAAATGCAGCACGCGTGTTAGAAACAGGACTTTCGGGCCTCTCAAAATAACTAAAATAACAACGTTTCTTTAATAGACTGCTGTAACTCCGAAAATATTACCTGAATTCGTAAAGTGTAAAGCGCGAGGCACGCGTTGGTCTTTACTTCATACTATCCAAAAATAAAATATTAGGGTCACCGCTTTAAGTTCCGTAGGAAAATAGACTACAAGGTAAACCTTGCACGTCAGTTTGGCGCGTTGTGAATAGAGGCGATATGCTTCCCGTCTAGTGTGGTACTCCGGCTCTTATCGCTACGCTGTTTCCACGCATCAAAGGTGGAAATTTGACACCGCCAAGGACTCCTCTTAAATCAGAGCAAATTTGCCTAGGGCGCAGGTAGGGAATACCAAAGTATTGTCGAGTGTGAAGGGACGGCGTATTTGAACTAGTCGTGCCATCTACCATACAAATAATTCACAGTGCTGACAGTGAATGATTCAGCGTTATGTATAGTGCGAAATAGCAACACGTGCGAAGTCATCTATGACGTAGTCGTCGCCATGTGATGTGTCGCGACCGTCCTACCCGTGTATGAGTGTAATGGGCTCGCGGCTCTGAAGGTACAACGGAGCGGAGGTGCAATTCGCAACATGCCTGGGGGCCGATTAAATATAGCTTTTTATGGGCGCGACGTAAAATTTGCACCTGCGTTGCGTCTTGTTGCGCTGCATTGGAATGAAATACTCACGTATTGCCATAGAAGACCCGTTTAACTTGCTCTGCATTTGCGTTGTGCTGCGTCGGTGCAAATAGCAGGTGACGATATTTAATCGGGGTCCTGGGGAGCAGATTATACTTACTTCCTGAGGCAATAACTCCCAGATTAAACAAATAAATTTTATTCTAGCTGAAGACGCCCGAAGTAGGCTACTATGTATTACCCCCTCGCTAGTACTGTAGAAACCAAAGACGTTATAAAATAACCAGACTGTTACGCTACTCGTTTGTTACATGACCAAATTGAACGCTGACATATTGCAGCCGAAGATAGGGAATTGTGTACTTTAGCTGGGGTGGGGAAACGATTTTTTTTTTCAACAAAAACTTGGGTATAGGACATTGCTTGTTGTGGGCTGCAACATGGCGCCGTTCAATTTGGTAACACATAGAGATAGGCCGTCAGCATTGGTTTTGCGCCCCTTGGTAGCAACACGCATCATGAGTGAGAGAGACGTTTCAAAATTGCCATGTTTACAACATAATTTTCATTTATACATTTAACTTCCCAGCATACTAAATAAAATCATCCGTTAATGCCTTCATATCATGTTCCGCCATTGTTTGCGATAGTTATTTTTAAAGGGCACTGTTTACAACAGTTTCCATCGTCATATTTTTATTTTTTTCTTATTTTAGACACAAATTGTGACTCAATCTTGCTCCTTGGAAATTTTTGTATTTCTCATAGGTTTTGCGTATTGTGTCGTAAGCATCAAAATTTGCATTTTACGGTTTTATGTACGCCACTAAAACCAACTGACATACCAAACTGAAAAAAAAAAAATTCACATTGAATAACGATGTTGTAGGTTACAACTTGACATAACAAAAATATTTTATTTTCTGTTTATAGTTTCCAGTAACAATAAAAGTGTATAGATTATACTGTGCTGAAAAGTTAACATCTAAGGTTACAATAAATATAATTTTTTTATAATTATTATAGACACGGTAGTCCTAAAATGTGCTCGCTTTATTGCTAACCACCTGTAAACAATGTTGCTTGTCTAAAGTTGTAGTACCAGACCGTAATCAAAAGTCAACGTTTGAGGGCACAATATAACAGAGTTCTGTACTATTAATTTTGACGAGGCAGAATTCAAAAGTGCTGGCTTTACCGTGAACAGTCTCTAGTTGTCTGTCAGTTATGGCCGGGCCGATCTTCCAGTGAAGAGCAAAACTCAGCAGACTTTGTTCGTGGCTGATAGGAACGTACTAAAGGAAAGAGTTTTCTATGCACGACTGTGGGTCTGGCGGGTACATGTTATAACAGCCACTGCTTGAGGGGACATCAGCGCATATACCTGTAGGGATAGCAGCTACCTCGAATATCCTGTGTTTCATTCTGAAAGCGGATTAACAGCATGAGCGAAATTTTGAAGTTGTAGAATGGCAATATTGCTTATATAAATAAATGAATCTGATACAGTATAACCAGGAGTGAAACGTGAGGTCAGAACATGACGTTAAAAATTACCAGACCTGTGTGTGTGCGCGCGCGTGCGCGTGTGTGTGCGCATGTGTGCGTGTGCGTGTGTGTTTTGATGTGAGGAGGAGGAGGAGGAGGAGGAGCGTGATCTTTTGAACATCTGTTCATTCTTTGTAGACGTCGGCTGGGACGAATTTCGTTCATGATTCACAGATTATAACTGGAAACATAATTCATGACACTAACCAGAAGTTTTTGTATTACTTTTGCCCCTTTGTTAAGCATTTTTGGTAGCGCGTATGTCATTCCATTGTTCTTTTCAAATTCGTGTAAACGGTTTTTTTTTTTTTTTTGTATTTTACTGGCTACGCATATTTTCACAATCGAAGACACATACGCACATGTAATTTTTTTCCCCACGTGGGGAAAGTGTAAAGAAATGTCGAGCTTTAGGCAATCAAAATGTAGTCTAAAAGCTGTTGCCTTTCCGATGATTTCGGTATTTTTTATATGCGTAGTATGGAAATGTACTCTTCTCATCTCAGGAAATTTCTTGTTTCGTATGACTGAAAAAGGTCAAATCGCTTTTATTCGTTAGATGAATTTAGAACGTCAGCATGTATGCAGTCAATTTTAGTGGGCTGTTGCTATTTATAGTATCGTCGTTATAGTTGCCTTATGACTTAGTACTTATTTGTGACGACTGAAAGTTGTATGATTAAATTAATAATATTCCTGTTTCAATGTGGTTTATTTTTTCTGATGTACGAAATACTTTATAGAGTAGTCGTTAGTTTAGGGTGCTTGCTTCGTTGGTAGGTATGCGTCTGTATTACGAGAGAATTTACTAAGTTCACTTATTTACTTACATTGTTTCATGCATATAATCAGTCATGAATATAATTTTTCTTTTACAAAAAAAATTACTCCAACTTGGCTTTAATAACTTACATGTTCATGCATACTCACCTTTGGTTATTGGCAACGTGTTTTTATGAGTATAAGTATTGCATTTGTTTGGGTTCGTCAGAATACAGATACTGAGGCAGTAATTGCCTATGTGACTCGCTGGTAGATCCTCAGTACGATTGTCGTACATCTCGTGGCAAACTCAAGGTAACTTTTACCTCCATGGAATCTTAACATATTTCGTTGTACCGCCTCTAGGTAGGCCAATGAGGGAGGATAAATTATCAGAAGTTGAAGCTCTGTGTACACTCTAAAAATAGATTGTGAATTTGCCTCACGTGCGTATAGGAGCGCTAAGAAAGTAGGTATGGTAGAATTGTTTCCCAGACATCCGTGGTAGCACTCCTAAACCTCTTTATAAAACAGTCAAATATATACTGAAGTTACCAGACTTGTATTGTAACAACTGTAAAGGTTTGCATATGAACAAGTCGGAAGTATGGTAACTGTCCCATGCTGCGTCTGGGATAACTTCCTAAACATTTTAGGAAGTATTTTTTACAGTGAAGGTATGAGTAGGTCGTACACTGCAGGCAGACATTGCGTAGTTCGGTCGGTACGGGTCTATTTATATTTTAAATGGAAATAGTGAAATTCCATATTCTGAGATCACTGGCAATTACGATGATAATGATGAAGAGGAAGAGATATTTAAGAAAATTAACCTGCTAGACTTGGGTACGTTTCGGTCACATTGCCATGTTTTCTCGTAACATCAGAGGTTACCGTCTACAAGCAACTCAGGGGTTTGTGACGACCGTATTTCAAACTAAGCCAACGTATTTTCTACATGTGTTAAATATTTTACCAAACCCGACAATAGCGCTCGATTTTTATTTTTATTTTTTTTTTTTTTTGCGCTTTAAAGCATTACTCGTGTTACTGTTTAAACGTCTTAAGTTGTAATTTTTCTTTACGCAGGCTGACCTCGGAACCTTTTTAAACATCTGGCATGATCATTATGGGGTTTATTAATTCCACAGCTAGAGGATCATGTACTATGCCTATTAGATACAAGTATTGCCATAGGACAACTATAGGAACTTTCGGCACCGTTTCGCAATTTCTGGAACAATTGGAACCGATCATTAATATCATATTCGTGATCCTTTCTTCAAAATTCAATTCACATTCACAGTTAACGTTAAAAAGATTAACCTTTATAAATGTATCAACCCATATTTTGTTTCATGTTAGCTGTTCTAAATAAGTTTTTTTTTTTTTCGTCAACTGATAAACTAAACTAATTTCATTTCCAACACTTACACGCAAATTTAGGTATTCCTGCAATACTTACATGTTTTGAACTGTCTCTGTGTGGTCTATTAGAGATTTGCCTACATCACAGTTGACGTATAAAACTAAAGCAGTATCATGTATCGGGTTGTTTTAAAAATTAGGTATTGAGCCAGAAACAGCAAAATAAAAAATAGTGCCAAGTAAATTGGCTACTGATAAGCTATCTCGTACGGTCGTAGTATAACCCGTGACGTAAATGACCGTACACTAGAAGGGGAGGGGGGACAGTGTGGGAATGATCGTTGCTGTATTTTAAGAGTCATTTTGTGGGGTTTTCTCAGTGTATTTTGCGCGGGCTGTTAGTGTTGAGACTCAGTGAAACAAGAGTCTAGTTGTTTGGACTGTTTTCGCGCGGGCGAGTTAACCAGCAGAATAACGAAATACGCTCAGTTTTCTCATGCTTTTGCCGAAGAGCTCCCCTCCCCTACGAACCAAGAGTTCTATTTTCCGTTGCTAATGAAAGCAAGGCCTCGGAGGAAAGAGAAACTAACCGTCGCGCCATATTTAGCGGCATTGTGTTTAAAAAGCCGCGAACGTTTGTCGTTCAGTTGAAAGCGAGTCGGTGGCCGTTATTGGTGTACTTGTGCGAAGTCGTTCAAAGGCGCATTATTTTAGAAATATTAATTTTATATTTTTTACCTTAACTGTTTTAATGTCTTCAAAAGTGACTTAGATTGTTATATTATAGAAATGCGTAGCTAGTACCATAACCTGAGACAATCTCGGTTCCGTCACCACTTGAAAGGACGTTGAGCATTTTTCAGAGCCCTTGTTCGATTCCCGGTTTGGCCATCCTAGGTCTTTTCCCATTGTTTTCCCCAATCACGCCTGGTGGATGTTGGAATGGTTACTAAAAAAACGGCCTTGGCCGGTTCACTTGCCCTTCTCGTGCACTACGACGGATGCCTACCGTTTTAAATGTGTACCAAAAACACCCTTAAAAAACGTAATCTATGACATATTTAAGTTTTTAGTAGTCAGTATAACAACGAAATGCTAGAAAATTATTTGCTGGCACACAGTTGCTACAGTAATGCTTTCTATAGAACCTTGCAAACATATTGGTATTTTGATTTCGGCATAAGGAGTGCATCACTATGGTACTATACATCCATACAAATTCGGTAATAACTCTGCTAGGATTGGTCCTATATTTTTTAAAAAGTGAAATCCAGAAAGTTTTATATTTTAGTAAACGTTTTATCGTTAATTTATGTAAACACCCTCTTAACGTTGTGGATGTTCGGCTGAGAAATTGTTGGAGGTGAGATAAATTAACGTAATTTTAACCACTGAGAATAGTGTAACGTCAACTTTATATTAACTCACACTCAGTACATTCAGATTTACTCAATTTAATGTACCAATTTAACGTTTTAGTGAGTGTTGCAAAATGAATACAGAGATAGAACAAGTTCATATCAGAGATGAGCGTCAGGCAAACTCGGTCATGTATCTGAAGTCAACTTTGACAGGTCAGGTATGTTACTGTGCGAGCAGAGAAAAATAGTTTTAGTGTAAATTGTCTGGGACTTGCATAGCGCTGTTATTAAAATAAAGTTGGCGGCGCTGACGTGTATTGTTCTGCAGTTAAGAAAGAGGCTTTCTAAAAATTTGGTGTTCGTGACAGTTTCTCTAAGACATGTTACTTTTTTCGGAATTTTTCCCGCTGTAATTTATATACTACCCATCTCTCTAAGGCGACAGAAATTCATTCTTGCTTCGTAACATCTCGCATAATGACCTGCCTTCAAAGTTATCTATGTTTTTGGGAAATTGGTTTAACATGTTGTTTTAGGTGCCAAGAAATGTACACTGTAAAAAAATGTTTTGTACTTTTACAAAGAAAATCTCTGAAAACCCAGTTGCCAAGTTTTTAAAACTATAACGACATAGTTTGAAGTGTGTGTTCTTTTCATATATATGTACAAGTATAGTTAGCGTTAAATAGTTTCGTAAAAAAACCGTAACTAGCTTCAACCCATTTAAAACACAGGTAGGGAAACCCCTTAAGGGGCGAGTTCCTGCAAAAATTAAATCACTTTAATAATTGTTATATTCGTACGAGATATGATTTCTTGTGTAGTGATACATTGCGACTACCTTTTGCCGTAAATTAAAATTTTTTAGCGTTCATATTTTTTATATAGTAGCATATTAAAACCAAAATTTGCACAAAATTGGTTTATACAAGACGAAAATCAACTGACGTACGGAGATGTCATGGGCTACCCGGCTACTTCAAGACATGTATAATGTCACTGCATTGAAATTGTATTTTTAAATGAAATTACAGAAAATTAACAATATTTTATTTCAAATTCAGCAATTTTAAAAATTACAAAAAATATTGAATGTTGCTTTTTATACACGCGTAGACGTAGCGCGTGACATTGTTCTTCGGTGTGAATTTTTTTTTTATTTCTGTTAGTTGGTTTTCGTTTCTTGTATGAAACCGTTTTATGTAAATTTTTGCTTTGACAAACTATTATACAAAAAGTATGAAAGCTAGAAATTTGTCATTACTGTGAAAATTATTCACAATGTATGTCCATAAAATAAACAACTTTTCCTAAAAATTAACACCATTAAAAATTCTGCCGGGAGAATCCCCCTCCCCACCATCTCTCCTTCCGTTCGGGTGAGTCGCCGGTGGAAAGACTACAGCAAACAGAGCGCCTTGGCGTGTAATAACTAAGGGGGCCGCCTACCCGCGCGTGAGAGGCTCAAAAGCGACGGAGCTGTAAGGTCGACCTTGAAGCGCACATCAAATGTCGCGTCGCCTCAACGAGCCAAGCGCTGAACTAGCGTGTGAGCTTCCCACCGAAAGGTTTTTACAGCGGGACATTGAGCGGTGACGATGTAATTTTATTGGTGGAAAGTCTGCAACTAAGTTCAGTGCAGGTCGCAATATGAGTTTCACGTACATCCGGCTAGTACGTTTTGAAGTACGGAAGTCTAAAAAGGCCGTTTTTAGTCATTTTGGAGGGCTTAGAAACAGTGTTTTTAATTAGCGTGGCGTCGTAACAATGAGGTTCCGACCTTGTTTGAAGTTTGTTTTCTTTTCGTACGTTTCCACAATGGATACACGTGGAATATTTTCGTAGAAAGAACTTGTTTACGAACACACTGCAACGTGTTTGAAGCGTGAGGTAGGCTGCCGCCTTAAGAGGGCGTGGTACATAATTCAACGCTAAAAGCATTTATCTATAACTGTAGGTTTCTTGAAGCCAATTTGTGAAAATTAAACAATACCAATCCTAGACAATAGTTTTAGCCAACATTTTACACCAAATTGTTTCCAGTGTTACGAACTTCTGAGGCACAATCTCTGACGCCGGAACCTCGTGCATTTAACTGCGGCGCAAGAGATTGCGCGTAACGAATTACTAATTCTCGATAAACATTTACTCATAAAGTTGGCAAATACCATTTATTATCTAGGATTGTCATTGAGTATTTGATCCATATTGGCTTCGAGAAAAGCGTAGAAATTAACAGATATTTTCAGTGTATATTTATCTACCATACTCTCTTAAAAGGCAAGTGTTGATCGAGCAAGAGTTGACTTTAAGGACGCCGCCAACCATGCGCTTAAAATGCGTCGTAGTGTGTTCGTAATTACGTTTTTATTACGAATATATTCCATATATGCCAATGTACGAGAAGAAAAAACACTTCAGACAAGGTCGGAATCGCATTGTTAAGACATCGTGCTCCTTAGAAACATGTTTCTTTGCCTTCCAACATAGTTTTTTTTTTTTTAAACGGCCTTTTTAGACTGTCGTACTTCAAAATGTACAATTGGGTGTATTTGGAACTCTGAAACTCAGATATAGACATGCGATGAACTTTGTTACAGACCTTACGCAAATAAAATGATATGGTCACCGCTTAGTGGCCGATAGTAAAAACGGTTCAGCGAAATCATTGCACGCTAGTTCGGCGCTTGGCTCGTTCAGGCGATGCGGTATTTGATGCGCGCTTCAAGGTCGCCCTTACTGCTCTGTCATTTCTGAGCCTCTAACGTGCATGTAGGCGGCGCCCTTAATGAAGTGCGTTCTCAGGCTCTGATGGTATAAAATAGCCACAGGAAGACGGGGCCCTTAATGTGGTACAATAAAGCTGTAACTGAAAAAAAAAATACATCTTATAGAAAGTCAAATGTCCAAAGGGTTGTGTAGGGATCCCTATTTTTGGTGAAAAAAATTTCTGCACGAATTTGTTTTAGTGCATCGTGTGCACATCTGCAGCTTTGGTTCATGGCCAGTTTGTAAGGTGATTGGGCATTACGTCTCGTGGACAGCGAGGTCGTTAGAGAGACGGTCACTCACAACTTTGTATATGGGGTTCATTTTAAAGTGAACACTGCTCAACACTTATGATAATAAAAAATATATATTTATTGTGGCTATAGAAGTAAAATTTTGACAGTTAGGAGATGTTTACACTAGTTTTTAGTTACATGGAAGTTTTCGTTTTTAAAATAGTACAAATATAGACATAAGGGCTTGGAGAAAGTTGTAAGCAGTGCTTAGTTTATTATAAACAGCTTAATACAATACAGGAGCTGGGAGTGGAGTCGGTCATGGCTTTTGTTAAGGAACCATCCCAGCATTCGCCTGGAGCGATTTCGGGAAACCATGGAGAGCAGAAATCGATAGCCGGAGCCGGGAATCGAACCCGGGTCTTACCGAATCCGAACCCAACGTGTTACCGTTGTGCCGCTTAGCTCGGTTTCATGGTCGGTGATTGCCTGACGGTGTGTCGTGGCGTTTTACTGCAACTCACTGACATGTAGCATCGCCGGTACCTAATTGCTGATTGCTACAGTTTAATGAGAAATGTCTTTTCAAAAAGACACACTTCCAGTAACAGCGAAGCAAATTTGTGATTGGAGCATGTTGGTGAAGAAACCTTAAAAAAATCAGGTGCCCCAAGGGATGTGCAGTTCATTTCCATTTGTTTTTTCCCTCTCCAGCTTTGTCATCGGCTGGATTTTACGTGTCTAGAGGGTATGTGGTGTTTTCTTTTTGGCTGGTTGGCATACGTTCAGGGAGTTTAAGATAAAATACGGGTCGTCCTTGGTGGGGAAATCTGGCCATCTAACTTAATGACGCATTGGCGCGTAAAGCAAAGGCTGTCGTGTAAGAATCATGTTCTCTATTTCGGGTCGTGCAGAATTAAGTATAAGGCTGATGGATATTTGGCACGGGCCGTAAAGCCAAGACAGTTGTGTGTTGCATTTCTTGATCACCATCGTTTCATACGGCTTCACAAGGCTTCTAGTTCGTGCATGCGTTTTGTGATGTCCGAAATGCGTCATGCTAACTTTTGAAGAGCCAAGTAATTTTTCGTGAGCATATTTACACACCGGTAACATTACTTAAGTCCTTTGTAACGGGAGGTTTTGATTGATAAAAACTGCTTGCCGCATTGTAATTTCAAAACTCATTGTGCTGTATTAGATTACATTTTTTCGTGAATTTGTTCATCTGTGGTCAGTGTTATAGCTCAGCTATTGACTTTTTTTCTGTCCGAGAACTGGACCGTTTTACTACACAAAAAAAATGGGTATTTTAATTATTCCATTATTTAAACGTACTTTTATTCTGGAGCCAAATATGACTATTAGTATTTATTATTTAATAATTGTAGGTTTATTAAAAAAATTTTACTTATATTTATTTAAAATACATAATAGATAGTAATAGAAATATGCCGAAAACCCTTACGCAGACTGTACCACTGAGTTAACATTAAAATTATAAAATAGACCATCCTAATAGATAGGTTATATGAACATTAAGAGAAGTCCTTATATGCCATTCACGATAAAGTGGTCACTGCATAAAGTTTTCTTTCTGCCGTTTTGCAGCCATCTTTACTATTTTTAATATGAAAACTTACATGCAACTAAAAGCCAGTGTAAACATTTCAACACACTCAAAAGTTAACATATATTGGCCCAATAAAACATACCTACTTTGAATTCATTAGAAGTTCTGCTGAGTGTTTAGTTTATAACGAACAGCCTATACCTGGCACATGGATGGTGTTGTTCCGTATAACGCGTATTTTTTTTTTACGCGAAACCGCTTAAATTATTCATATTACTTTATCTACGTAAATAACACACACTTGAAAGCACGCTTCTATAACTTTAAAAAATTCAGCACGCTAGTTATAAGCATGATTTTCGGGCCTCTCAAAATGGCTTTTTTTCTTTCTTTTTTCTGCTGTAACTAAGAAAATACGACCTGAATTCGTAAATTGCAAATCGAGAGGCAGGTGTTGGCGTTTACTTCTTACTATCCAGAAATAAATTTGTAGGGTCACCGCGGCAAGTCGCATAGAAAAAGACTACATCGAAAACCTTGCACGCCAGTTTGACGCGCTGTGAATAGAGGCGATATGCTTCTCGTCCAGCTTGGTAATCTGGCTCTTATCGCTCTGCTGTTCCCACGCATCATCATACGTGCAAATTTGAAACCGGGACACACTTCTCTTAAGTATAGTTTTAAGTATTCAATTTGTAATAACACGTTAACTGTTTGTTCGTTTTTTTTTTTCCTTAGTCTGCACAGAAGCATAACTATTTCTCATGTTGCTGTTCACAAATATGTTGTCTTTAGTTGTGTTAGTAGAGATACTGAGGCTGCTATCTGTTAATTAAATGTCCGTTTATGCTGTATGTTGTGTTAATAGGTGTAAATTTAAATACTTTTGTAATTTTCCGTTTTGATATTGAGGGCAGAGAATACGAATCCAATTTTTTGGCTGTAAAATAGTAACATATATACATCCGTACATACACATATATACATACAACCTCGCGAAAATCTACAGTAAATTTTTTTTAATACGTGTACTGTAAGTCTAGCTGTGTTTGTGAGTTTCAAAGCAGTATTTTTATATATAGCTTCTCCGGCATATTTTTAGTAGTTTTTGATGAAACTTTTAAACACGGAAATCGCTTTAGTTGTAAAATTTATTACTTTTTAATTTTATATTTCGTTGGAAACTAATAACCAAGGGAATAATCAGAGAGAAAATTATTAAAAAACTGTTTCTTCAAAATTATCTAAGAAAACTGCGTCGTTTTGTGACAAAACTATGTCAGTAATAAAGTAATGGATATTTTGTTGTGTACGAGTATAACAAATTATGCGATTAGGTAGAGTGAAGGTAGGCTACCGTTATTTTGAATCCGTTACGAAGGCTATGAGATCAAAATGTTAATTAAATGATGTTTTTCATGCATCCAGACCATTCATAACAAGTGCCTGGAGCTAAAATGAAATGGGGAAATTTATCCATGACTAATTTTAAAAAATAAATTATATCCGTTATATTTATTGCAGCGGTATTAAGGAGTCCTCAACAGACAGCCTGTTGAGCACATTGCTCTTAGACGCGATGAGACAAGTAGCGAGCGAAATAAAGGCGACCTTATTGCCCGCACACCGCACACTCTCAGGCCCCATAATGCACTCTTTGTGTTCGAATGGCACAGTTTTATTACTGCTGTAACATTTAGCAAACATTTACTGCTATGACTTCAATATTTTTATTTTCCCAAATTTTCTCTCAAGCATTGTATTAAAATGTTATACGAATTCGCCACTTTGTGATAGCTTCATTATTTTATGCAGTCGTTATCCTGTGGCTTTAAACGTTATAAAACACAAAAACGTTGGTATATAATTGAACACAATTATGTCCACGTACATTAATTAGTTTCCTAAAAAAAGACCGTACACAAATAATTTAAGATTTCTCCTAACCAAAATGATTCTCATAAGTACACGGCGCCGTCTCCTTTGAATTTAAAATCACAAAATAAAGTTACTATGTATTTTTTAATCTGAAAATAATGACGTTTTCTTCATTTATGGCAATTTAAAAAAAAAAGCGCTACGGGACATGTGCGTTTTGAAATCGTAGCACATGGCCCATAATATATCATTTCACTTTAAATTATTTCGTTCGAGTAAGTCGGTCATTTGTTCCTGTTTCCCCCGTCCTTCCATCCGGCGCTGCTCCATACTCACCTCATGTCATCCCTCACCAGCGCTAAAAACCTCGATGTTAAGCGCTGACGAAAATATCTTCATCACTCATGCACTCGGTCATTTGTATGTTCCCGTAACTTGCAAATTTTGACTTTGAACTGCCGCTATGCGAAGACTGAGAGCTGGAAAATATTCGCAAGTGGAACATCTAGTCACAAGTAAAGTTTATAAAACGAACACTATACCATACAAATATATAATTGTGAATTTGCCACGTGAACACCCTTAAGGCTCGGTTTCAGTCGCCATATTGAATTTTATTATTTTTCGCTTTTTTGAAATTCTGAGAAGAAAAACGTTAAATATGCGATTATACCTCAAATTCTATTTACATGTAGCTGCAGTACAGACCTTGCGATTCAGCTGTAAAACATATAATTACGCCGCATTGTGTGTGACAAATTATTTTATATTCATAATTTGCCCGACGTATTGTGACCTGACTATACATTACTAGCTCTATTGCCATGCTTGTATTGTAGCTCAAGGTATATCGAATTTGAGGTATAGTAGCCGATTTAACATTTTTCTTTTCGGAATTAAAAAAAAAAAGCGAAAAATAATTAAATTTAAAATGGCGACTGAAACCGAGCCTTGAGAGATGATGGAGAACTAAGTTATTTTAGCGCAAACTCGCTCGCTTGCTGATCTTCGCTGTTTTGTTCAGAGTACAGTGAAAGCGCAGTAGCACATGCGTAAAAACTGTTTCGAGTCTATTAAACCACGTTTGTGATGCATTGCGTGTTCTCGCACATTGCAACGTTTTGGCAGTTACTACAGTTCCACGAGAAGTAGTCTAAGCACGCAGTTTTTTTTTTTTTTTTTTTTTTGCGAAACATTCGGTTATTGTTTATCCCTGCAAACAAATTGCTTGCGGCGACATGCGTCAGCTGTAGCGGAAGGATACCTGCTGCTAGTGTAATCATGCCTGTGGCTGTCAGAAACGTTCATGATATAACGAACACACGATTACGTCAGTCAGGAGAACATTTTTTACGTACGTACGTCTAGCAGACTCTCTTGTATAACTGGCAGATTATGCCGTGATAAGAACATTTTGTTCCTATGTCAGCGTAGGTATGTTATATTTGCTGTGAAGTTGAACGTTGCCTATGACTTTAATATTCTAAGATTTGCAGGAAGCATTTAGAAACTACATGTTTTGCTACAAGGTCATCATATTTGGATGTGAGGGAGTGTGAAGAAATATTGGGAAATATTGGTCGGCACCCACCAACATCTAGGTCTTTAGTGTTGGTGAGGGATGACATGAAGCGAGTTTGGAGCAGCGCCAGAAATTGAAGGCCTGGCTTGGTGGGGGGGGGGGAGGGGGGTGGAGATCCCCGGTAAAACTCGTCGACGAGCGGCATCGTCCGGCACGATTCCCACATGCGAAAATCCGGGGACGGACCTCGCCGGGAACAGAACCCGATCACCGTGGTGGGGTGCTCTAGACACTGCGCCAACCGCACGCCCTTATTTGAGTGAGACTGGGTACTTACAATATTGTTGCGAGTTCCATCTTCTCGTTACAATTTAATTTCCATGTTCCTTTTCTTCGTGTTTGAAAGTGATAGTTGTATAGTGTTAACTATCTCAGGTGAAAGCGTTTGTAGATTTAGCAAACAGTATCTTGTGCACAAACAGTACACTGGAGTTTTTTAACGGATTGTTTCTGAGCGTGCAATTCTTAAAGGAAAAGTGGAAACCTTCGTCACAATTTTGTTACTGCAAGAAACTATTGCAAACATTTACAGCCAGGACTCAAAAAACACGGATATTGAATTGAACAAAGTTATGTCAATGTTCATTAATTAGTTTCCGAAAAAGGAAGCAAACACAAATGCGTTTTTAAAGATTTCGCATAGCCAAAGTGTTTCTCGTAAGTACACGATGCTGTCTCCAATGGATTTAAAAACACACAAAATAGTATGTATTTTTTTTTTAAACTGAAAATAATGACGATTTTCTTCATTTATGGCAAATTTTAAACAATACTGAGGGACGTGTGTATCTTTAAATCTTTTAAGCATATGACCCATAATATCTCATTTCGGTAAAAATTATTTCGTTTGAGTATGTCGGTTAGTTTTTGTTATTTGTATGTTTCCATGACTTGCA
>PNEQ01133652.1:20262-36800 GCA_003012365.1 Medauroidea extradentata
TACTAACCTAAAAAAAAAAAAAAAAAAAAAAAATTCAGGTATTTTTTCATTAACAGTGTGCATGTTTTCTTCGTTTAACATTAGTAAGATTTAATGGCAACCGACTCTCATACCAACGAAACATTCAAGGGTATTTATTAATTTATGAAATATTTCAAGCAACAATGAGAAATGGGGAAGGCAATTCTTTATCGAGGTAAGTTTATTATTATTATTATCTACGAAACGTGGTGTTGGGATTTCTGCGCCACCCAGTTTGAAAACAGGACTGAATATTTTGTATATTTTTTTCTGAACTGCACGTGAGAGATGTGATAAAAATGTCAGTTTGGAATATTTGCGACTAAGGTAGTCCTAGTGGGGAAAAATCTTAATTTTGTACTTGTATGGAATAGTGTTTAAGACATTATTTGGATTACATTTTCCTATTTTTAAAAATTGGCTTAGCTAGTTTTCCCATGATAAAATTTGAAAGTTAAAATTTGTATGTTTTCCTTTCTTATGAGGTATAAAACCAATGAAGTAATAATAAAAAAAATCACATAAAAACTATATATGATGGACTACTGCTTGACGTTTATAAAAATTCATTACAAATTATTTTGTGTTTAAAAAAATGCGTAAATTTGGAAATGTTTACCTACTCTTTGCATGCTAGGTAGGTAGTTTTTGTCACATTGGTGCAAAAATCTCAAAAACATTAAAACGTAATGCTTAGAAAATTCAAGACTGAGAGAAGTCTTACAACGCAGTTCTATTTAGGCGTTTTGTAAAGTAGTGTACCCTTAGTTCTCTAAGATATTATTTTGCCTTATTTTGGGTTTATTTTCATAATCAAATTGGGGGATACTTTGGTTTCGAAAGTCAGAAAAACTAAGCGGGGTTTATTGCTAACAAAAAATAGGCACAAATTATGTGTTTATTACAAAAATGTGTTAGGGTTCTTGGATACAAGTGTGTTTCTTAAAAAATTCAAACTCACTAAAACTTCCGGGCGTGGCCTCAAACAAAATCTTAGTGCAGAATTGGTTAGAATATATAGGTGCATGCAACACACCTTTAAATGGGATCAGTACCCTCCATGTTGGAATAATGGCATTTCTGCTTTTAATGTAGCCAACAAATTCTGTATAATGTTCTATACTTCGACAAGAGGGAATAATTTCTTACACTGTATACAGTTGGCATAACTTGACTATTGTTTATACTACACCTGTGACAATCCGTAGAAAACAATGACTTTCTTCCTCCGGAAGGTTACCAGTCAAAAATTAAGGAACGTAGTGAAGGTGTGACAATTTTTTAACTTTTAAAACGGTAATATCTATGCCATGTCAGACTGAAAATTTTAAGGGCGTAGTCTACCGCTATTTTAATGACCATCTTTTTATTTTTATATGCGTACCAGTTATTTTTTATTGTTTTAGACACAAAATGTGACTAATTTTTTCTCTTATAATTTTTTTTCTCGCATAGTTTTTGCGTAATGGCTCTTCGCAGCCAAAATTTGCGTGTTTCCGTTTTAAGGACGACACTAAAACCAACTCACTTACCAAACTGAAAAAATTCACAGTGAATAACGATATAATAGGTTACAAATTCAGCTATGTTAAACCACAAAATAAAATATTTTACTATTTTTGAAAATAATGTTAAGTTTTTTAAATTTTTATTTTAAATTCCAACATTTTATTTTAAATACAAAAATTATTATTCTTTGTTGTTATGAACGTGACACTGTAGCCTGCGATGTCTTAATCCACTGAGAATTTGTTCAGTTTGGTATGTCAGTTGGTTTTAGTGTAGTCCTTAAAACGGAAACATCCAAATTTTGACTTTGAAAACCATTTCGCAAAAACTATGAGAGGAAAAAATTTCATAAGAGCCAAATTTAGTCACATTTTGTGTCTAAAATAAGAAAAAAAATATCTGGTACAAATAAAATATTAAAAGTATCTTGTTTAATGGAACTTACAGCGAAAATTGAAGAATTTGAAGGTGGCAGGTACTGATCCCCCTTAATACGTCGTACAGCTATAGGGTCACCACTGAATGTCATAGAGACAGGTACGGGCGTGATGCGCGTGCTGGCTCGTCCTTATCGCTTCCGCACTTCTTGGCCTCGAACGAACCAAAACGTCTTTCTGTTTCAAGATTCTAGACATACTGTATTTATTTGAAAATATTGCAATAGGGACTTCGTTAAATACCTCACCTTGCGTTATGCACGTTAAATGGCGATCCGGGTTCAATTCCCAGCGGGGTTGGTCCCCGGATTTTTGCATGTGGGAATCGTGCCGGACTATGCCACTGGTCGGCGGGTTTTCTCGTGGATCTCCCGTTCCATTCATTCCTGCGCTGTTCCAGACATCATGTCACTCTTCAATAGCGATGTTAAGCGCTGAGCAAAATCTCTTCACACTTACTAATACGTAATCACAAAACTACTAACATATTTGAAACATTGAGATAAGTCGAAGACAAAGCTACGAATATAATCGTAAAGGAACATCAGTATTTCATCTGACTGTTCAGTTACTGTATGAAAATAATTTCTGCACGAGAGGGGACACAGGAAAAAAAACACGTTTGGCATCTGTAGTTTATTCGTTTGGCTTTTGAAACGTGCTGTAATGCTCGAGGTATTGGACTACAACGAGTATGGGCCCTGGAAGCGTACGGTTTTTATAGGTAGTTAAGGATACAGCGAGCACTTCTGAAACCCTAGTTACATTTTACCCTTCTGATAATCAATAGTTTCCTGCAATTTCTTTATATAACACCGAAAAAAATACTTATTAGTAACTGCAAAATATTTTGTTAAAATGGACCTTACCAAATTGTATTGTAGTGAACACAAAAACATTTTGCTGTCCCCAATAAAGTTTTGCAGTGACTACAAAAAAATTTTGTAATCACTACAAAAAAATTTTGTAAGGTCCATTTTAACAAAATATTTTGCAGTGACTAATAAGTACTTATTTCGGTGAAGCAAACCACCCTAAATAAGAATCGAAGTGTATATATAGTATTGTACTCTAGAGTTTACTGTTGAGGTCACAATATCATATTTTTTAATGATTGCTCTAGACACGATGGTCGTGAAAATTGCTCACTCGCTCCTTGCTTGCACTCATACAACACTTCTCTTGCGTAAACTCGGCACAGTATCGAGCGCCAGACGACTTATTAGCCGCAGTTTGAAAGAAGCTGCAGTAAGCGCGCCGTAGCATGTCGGCGCGGTGGCGCCTTGTCAGTTGCGTGCAGGGTACACAGGCTCGTCTTTGTCCGCTCCACGTGTGTCGATGTGCGTCGTCTCGGTAATTGCCACTAATTACCCGGCCTGTACTTCGTTACCAGCACGAGATGTTCGCCCTTCCACTCCTCCCCTACCCGCCTCAGCCGCGAGGATAGTCTATTTCTGGGAGGCCGCCGCTTCTTCTGACAGCTTTATGGCCGTTTAGTAGGATTCTTTTGTCTCTTTATACACTCGCCCTGCCTGCACTCCAACAAACACTCGCGCGGAGTGGCTCGCGTGCCAACAGCGTCCGTCCAGGGGGGCGTATCGCGGAGCTTACTACAATCTTCACTCCGTGACACCGTGCGACTTTGTTCGCGTACTAGTCTCATCACTCCTTGCGACGCATCGCAAGGGCGTCTGCTACAACGCGCTTGTGTTCGTAAATAGGCGTTTTGTGAAACTATTCCTGGAGGCAGCAAAATTCGCGTTATCATTTGGTATCAGTCTTAACTTCACTTTCCTATACGTAAAAGATCATCATCTGCGATTCAACTGGCCACGAACTTTTATATGTTGTCATTGAAGTGTGTTACGTCTTTACATAGATTGGCCTCTCTACCGTGTAAGCATTCTCCGCGGCAAGTCACGACAATATCGATCAGCAGGAGACGTCGAACGAGTCTATAGTCACTTGGAGTCTAGATAGCTATCAGAAAATAACACGAATTTTGCATGTCTCCAAGTGCCAATTGCGCCCATGAATGAAATGAAAACACACTTCAGACAAGGGCGAAATGTAATTGTTAAGCCACCTTTGCTCAATAAAAAAAAAAAAATGTTACTAAGCGCTTCAACATAGCTAAAAACGACCTTTTCAGGTTACCGTACTTAAACTACTTCAAAATGTACTAACTGGATGTATGTGAAACTCGGGTAGAAACGTGCACGGAACTCTCCTTCGGAAAAGTCCAACCAATAAACATATATGGTCACCGTTACAAGTCCCATGGTAAAAATAGATCGACGGGAATCTTGCACGCTAGGTCATCATTTGATGCGCGCGCCAGTGTCGCCCTTATAACCTCGTCACTTCTGAGCCTCTAACGTGCAGGTAGGTGGCGCACTTACGAGAGCGTGGTTAACTATTGAGTGTGTTGAAATGTTTACACTGGCTTTTAGTTGCATGTACGTTTCTTGAAGTCAATTTGCGAAAATTAAACAGTAGCAATCCTAAACAATAGTTTTAGCCAACGTTTTAAACAAAATTGTTTCCAGTGTTACGAACTTCTGAGGCACAATCTCTGACGCCGGAACCTCATGCATTTAACTGCGGCGCAAGAGATCACGCATAACGAATTAGTAATTCTGGGTAAATATTTACTCATAAAGTTGGCAAACACCGTTATCTAGGATTGTCGTTGAATATTTTATCCATATCGGCTTCGAAAAATACGTACAAATCAGTTGATGTTTTCAGCGTTTATTTATCTACCATGCACTCTTAAGCGAAATCAGCTTAATAATAAAGTACGACTAGATGTGTTTTTTTACATACTCCATAGCGATTTAGGTGTATGTCAAATAAAACAAACGATAATAGAAAAAAAAAATTATAAAGACATAGAAGCAGAGTACGCTTCAGTCATCAGGACACAAACACAACATAAAATTCCATAATTGGAGTCGGATCAAATAAAAACAAGGGCAGCCAAATAAGAAAATAAGAAAGTAAAAACCACACACCACACAGGCAGACAACACAGGTTTTAGGCCTGCTTTGGCAACAGATAAAATATATGAACGACAAAAATAAAATAAAAATACGACACAACGATGAAATCAGATACGAATAGAAAAACAACATACGACACAACTGTAAGACGGAAAAAAAAAAGAATTTTCCGAACACGAGAAAAGCAACGTTTCGGGAACTGGAATCTGTTCCCCGTCATCAGGCAGAGACATGAGCGCGGCTGATCAGTGTCTGATAAACTGCTGTGTTTTGTGTCGTATTTGTATTTTATTTTTTGTCGTTCATATATTTTATCTGTTTGTCTTTTGTCAAAGCAGGCCTCAAATCTTGTCAGCTTTGGTGGTCTCTCTTTTTTCTTATTTGGCTCTCCTTATTTTATTTAACCCGAGTTCATGTACGGAATTTTTTATGTTGTGTATGTATATCCTTTCAACTAAAGCATACTCTTTTTTTTATGTTTTTAAATTTTTTACTATTCTCTTTTACTTTCATTAACAGTCACGTATCGGAATGGAATATGTCCCACGTTCAGTCATGCACTCCCATTTCACAACTCTTTCAATGATCATAAAGTACGACTACTCCAATCTTGTGGTAGTCGTGCATTTGACATATCTTAGAGCATCGGCGTCGTAAGCATTTGATTTTTGGGGGGTGGGACGTCACTGGTAGAGAAAGTGTACATATAACCTACGTAATAAATGGGTGTGGAGTCCTCCACCGGGAAATTTTATATTTTACGGTGCAAAATGCTGCTATTTAAAGAGTATCTGCATCAAAATATTTAATATACAACTGAAGGAAATCATAATATTAAAAAAATCTTAAACACTACGAAATTTGGGGGGGGGGGGAGGGACGTGTCCCCTCCGTTCCCCCCCCCCCCCTTTTACGGTTTACGACGCCCCTGCTCAGAGGTAATTAACTGCGCTTTTTGTATTGTATAAGAGAAACTTGAGAATTGCCCAATGTATAATGTAAATTTTGAGCTATACTGTTAAAAGTGTTATGGACGTATGTGTAATCAATCCATGATGCAGTGTCAGTGCAGTTTTTTTTTTACCTTAAGCAGAAACTTAACACGATGCATAAGAGTTTACGTTGCATTATTTTGTACCTATGTGTGTAAAACTGATTATCTCATACATTTTATCAGGTACAAATCTTAAGCTGTAGTATGCCAGGATTGATTTATGCATTGTTCTTCTACCTGTAAGTTCAAAAGTTCTTGTGTGTGTAGTTTATGAAATATAACCTGAGCGACTCATTTTCTTTAGACAACGGACAGTATAGGTGATTCGGAATAAAGTGAGTACTCAAAAAAGCCCTGATTAATTTCTATTTTCCGCCAGTTTATATCATTCCGCTGCATGTAAACATAAACATTGCTATATGCCCTTATTTACATAGGCTAATACAATGTTTCCATTTACATTACACTGCTGCGATAAATATTACCCATAATACCTACTCATTAAATGAACGGACGCTGTATACATGATATACTCAATAGTAAACTTAGTTGTAAATACCTGCGAGTTAACGTTTTATATCACTGTTTTCTCTGCATAGATTAATTGGATGTGCCGTTTCTTATCTCGTAAATGCATGCATAGTATAGTAATTTGTAATTCAAAACCGTCACTATAAACACACACGACACACGCAATTCAAGTTCCATTCAGCATACTGCCATGAAAGACGACGCAATTAACAAAAGCAATAAATAACGCATTTTCTTAATGTGTGAAACAGAAAATATTCTATTTCTAATTCCATACGCTCAGTATGGCGATCGTAAAATATAACAGATTACAGATTACTAATGACTTCACATCATTTAGCAATGATATTCATAAACAGTTACTTCTAATACTTTTGATTGTGTTCGTCAGAAACCCATATTTTTTACACAACGGACAGAGCAACGAACAATTATGACTCAACTAGCTTTACGCGGTGAAAACCTAACTCTGGTGCCACTTGTCGGTGAAATTTTCAACTACCTCTGTGGCGCGAGTGTTAGCGGCAATGTGTCAACGACAGTTTTGAATTCAGCGTGTGTTGCATCACTTTGTGGTGGCGCTAATCAAGTCGAACTACATAGTCAGTAGGTATGCTAATTAGATCATAAATAAATATTTTAAAGTATATTGCATACGGATAGGTCGATTGCAGTTGATGTTCTTTCAATAATTCTGCATTCAAATAAGAAAATACACGGAACTACATACAATTATTCGCTACCAACCATGCAGACAATAATGTAACTATTGTTAATGTTGACTGATATGCAGTAACGGCTAGTGATTTTTTTCAAAGGTTAAATCTTTAGTGCTCACTTTATTCCGAATGACCTATAGTGTTATTGGTACATATAGCAGATGCTTTGGTACGTGTCAATGCTGTCTGCCTGTTGCACAGCCGCTTATTATTTCAAACAACGTGTGTAGTCATACTTTTCCCTCAAACTTAAGCTTGATTCTTCCGAAAACGTCGCTATTATGCCGGTGGTTATATCGCTTCGTTTGTTGAGCTCTACATATGTCTGGGGGCAGTAGGCTTGGATCAAAGTACCGCGGTGAAGGGTGTGTTTGTGTGTGTGATGGGAAAATGGATGAGGCTCTACGAGCGACGCCGACCGGCACGTGTATTGTAATATCACCTCTACGTCCTAAGTCGTAAATGCACGTGCAGTGTTGACATCGTAACATTTTTACTGTGGAACTTTAAGCGGGTACCCTTTTACTTTTCTCGTCACTGCAGCAAAGTACAATATCATTGTAAACCTTTTTTTTTTTATTCTCGAGGGTTTATTTACGTCCCTCAGTTTAATGCCGTTAGGCTTAATAAGGGACTGTTTACACACTATCTACACCTAAGTAAACGACACAAACACCCATGCCCGAGCTGTGATTCTAACCCAGGACCTCTCGCATCGTTAGCTGGCATGCTACCGACCATCCTACGGAGGCTGGCAGTAGACCTCAATTTCGAACGAATCCGGTACGTACATCTTGAGAAACAACAGCGCGCGTTTGGTTCAACACACTACTTGACATACATTGTCTGTGAAAATGAAGTGGATTTTCAATTTTTATGATGTATCATGAGACTTGAAAAAAAAAATGCAGGCATAGAAACTGGTCAGTAAAGTCAGTAAAAGTAAGTTTTTTTTTGGTAAAGTCAGTATTTAGTCAGTAAAAGTGAGAAATGGTGAGTAAAGTCAGTTTTTTATAATTTTTCCCTTTTTTTTATTTAAAGAAGACAAAATTTTTGACCAACGTAGTAAGTACAAATACCTATCAATGCCCAACGTTGCATATCTAAGGGCTTTTTAAGTGCTTTTATGCTTAGTAATGGAAGCACTGAAGTCTTGAGCACAATGGTTCAATCAAAAACAGAACAATCGGTATAGTAGGACAAAGTATTGGATCATTGTACTAGGACTAATGTCAAAGAGGGAAGTCACGAAGGAATAGTGAAAGTGGCAAGATCACTTCCATTTGTTGTTGCTAAAGAGATACTTGCAGATGAGTGGAAATTGTTGGCGCTGGATGAAGATGAACCTGATAGCCAGAAAAGCAGCATAGATGTGTACTGGATTCAGTTCTTTAAGAGGAAAAATATTTCTGAAGATGTGGAATCCCCCACTGTGACGAAAGTAGTGGCTTTGTCACTTTCACATGGAAGTGCAGATGTTGAAAGAGGCTTTTCATGGTCTGGGCAAATTTTGACGTGTGATAAAACTAATATGTCAAAGTGTTCTGGATGCTCAACTGCAGGTTAAAGGTGCATTCCATCAAGTATACGATGATAATGTCCATCTAGTAAACATAACTAAAGAGCTCCTGAATTTGACACATACTGCACATGTTCGGTACTAACAATACTATGAAGATCAGCGGAAAATTATAGAATAGAAACAGAAAGTTAAAGAGGAAGAAGAACACTGAATAGCAGTCGAGAGAGAACTCCAGCAACAGTTGAAAACAGAAAAAGTAAACATTGAAGAAGAAGAGGCAACACTGAAGAACTTGAGATCTGAAGAGCAAGAAAAGAGAAGCGTTGCTGATAGGTTGTTGAAAGATACAAACCAGCGTTTGAAAGATGCACTCAAGGAGAAGGATATGGTGGCTGCTAGTGTGGCCCAAGGTATGCAGGAAAGTGTAATAAAAGTAAGGGAGACAGATAAGAAATAACATGCTGATAAAATACAGAGCAAAAGCAGACAAATAAAAGATTATACTTTGTGTATTGGTGCTGTTTTATTAAATTAAAGTTGCATATATGATACATTAAGGAAGTGAGAGGAAATATTTCCTCATTAAATAATTTTGGATGTAACTGCAATATTTTTCATATGGTATTAGTGCAATTTTAATAAGTTTAAGTAAAATGTGTGTACGGTTACATTATGTATTGCTAATAGTGTTTGTACCAATTGAAGTGCAATATTACAAAAATTAAGAAGATTACTTATATGGTAATAATGTGAAAAATATTGCAAACAATGTAACTAGACAGATTTTATTAAATTTGTGTGTGCTGTAATGTTATGGTTATAGTGCATGATCAGTGGTGTTTGTAACCAGTGCAGTTTAATTTAATATATGCAGTACGCTTTCATTTAATTTACATTGTTATACAATAATAAACATAACATTTAACAAGTTTTTTTATAATAATGTAACATTGCGAACTGATATGTTTAGAAAAAAATATTACAACAATCTAGTTTGTGAACTTTATACCTATGTAAACAGTATTATAAATTATATTTTTATGATTAAAATTTTTGAAGCGTTTAAAGGTGCGAGTTAGCTGGCTGTGGGGATGGTGAAGGCCAGAAATTTGTAAATTTTTTCTGCATCTTTGGTGAATGTTATAGCTTAAATAATTTTGTACTTGGTCAGTTACCCCCCCCCCCCCACCCCTTGTAACAGTCAGTAAAGTCAGTAATTTGAACCAGCCAGTTAGTTTACATCCCTGAAAAAGTTTAAAACAAGAATTCTTGAGCTGGTCAAACAGGGTAGTGTAGTAATTTGGAATTGCTAATTGGCACGTTTAATTTCATTTCCAAATGTTTAGTACTATGCATATAGAAAGCTGTTATTTTTAATGCGTACGAATTTCATACGTGAGTTTATAATTTATGATCTATGGGAAAACTTTATTTGGTTAATTAGTTAATCCTCGGTGTCAATATAGCAGAGGTACGCAACCGGATTGAGGGTAGAGAGCTTGCAGGCCATTGAACAGCTTATCCCCTTCTCTCTCTCTCTCTCTCTCTCTCTCTCTCTCTCTCTCTTTCTCTCTCTTTCTCTCTTCCTCCAATACCCACAGCTCTTTGCAGGTTTTGTAGAACTGCTGGTGCCGCCGCATAGCAAAAATGAAATGTGTGAGGCGGGGGGAGGGGCATAGTCGTGTTGAAACCTCGTGTTTTCGACGGACGAAATGCGAGCTCTCCCACAAAAAAAGTATAGATATGTGTACATATGCTCAGGTGTTGATACAGAACTGCTGCTGGCGATGCCGCACGATTATCGCACTTGGGTCTTTGTCGTCTAAAGTACATGACTTAAGACTCACAGTGAATAACGTACGAACTCGATAGCCAGGGTAGACCATAGTTTTCTGGAAATACTACTGCACCAAATGAAAATAACTTTGTCGCAGATAAGCTTACTGAAGATGGTAGAATAAGGGCTTTGTTTATGCTATTTTGGCCGCCTTGGTAATTAATAAAATCCACGTCGTGAGTTAGTGGCACGAATCTGTGCCGAAGGTTTCTTGGTAGTTTTATCGTGTACTTTGCTAGGTTTACCTTTACTAATCAACTTTCTCCGTCAACACGCTACAGATGAAGGAAACTGAATGTAAATGGTTAACTTCCAGGTATTGGCGTCAGAGTATTGAATGTTATTAATCGTATATCTGTAAAAATGTAACTACGTTATTCTCATGCTGTAAATATTGGGACACGAAATGGTGGATCCCGACAGTGGGATGTTTTTAAAAATAAATTTTTGCGATATTTACATCGTATTTTTGAGATTAATTATTTTAAAATTTTGAAATATTAAGGACGAGGGTCATTGTGTCTGTACGGGTTTTAGTTCGTGCAAGATTTCAACCAAGCAAAAATATGATTTCTTTAGGGATACTAAGTAGATTTTGTGCATCCTCGAGCCCTCCTTAGTTTTTTGACTCGATCCATGTGTATATTGTGTAAACCATCCTCGTTTTATTCTCTTAATTTATTTCTTCACTTTGAACCTTAATGTTGGCATCCCACATGTAGTTAGTCTTCGTGGAGTAAGAGGTATGTAAACGAATTCACTGTTGCAACTTGTCGGTTTTTATACTGCGGGTTAATTGATTTATCGAATGGTTAATGCTATATCGACATAGTTTTTTTCTCAGTCGTTCAGCATCAGTATTGCACATGCTTCTAAATTAAACATCTCCTTGTGCCCGCTAGTCAGTTGTGTGTCCGAGTCACGTCAGCTGAGATAGCGGCATAGTAATTGGCCTGCTTCGTCACGTAGGTTGTGAGATGTGCGGGGAGTCCCGCCATATGTCTCGAGAGCCAGTTAGAATGATGTCATAATGATCGCTCATTACACATTGGCTACTCATGTTAAGGGGGCCGCCTACCCGCGCGTGAGAGGCTCAAAAGCGACGGAGCAGTAAGGTCGAAATTGAAGCGCGCATCAAATGTCACGTCGCCTCAACAAGCAAAGCGAAGTTTCCCGCCAAACGGTTTTTACTATGGGACGAGACATTCAGCGGTGACCATATAGTTTTATTGGTGGAAAGTCTGCATCTAAGTTCAGTGCAGGTCGCAATCTGAGTTTCACATACATCTGGTTAGTAGATTTTGAAGTACGGAAGTTTGAAAAGGCCCTTTTTAGCTATGTTGGAGGGCTTTGAAACAGTATTTTTAATGAGCGTGGCGTATTAACAATGATGTTCCGACCTTGTCTGAAGTTTGTTTTCTTAAGGCGGTCGCCTACCCCACGCTTCAAATGCTTTACAGTGTGTTCGTTAACAGGTTTTTTCTACGAAAATATTCCACGGGTGTCCATTGTGCCAACGTACGAAAAGAAAACAAACTTCAGACAAGGTCGGAACCTCATTGTTAATACGCCACGCTCATTATAAGCAGTTTCTAAGCCCTCCAACATGGCTTAAAACGGCCTTTTCAGACTTCCGTACTTCAGAATGTACTAACCGGATGTATGTGAAACTCAGATCTCCATCTTCACTGAACTTAGCTGCAGACTTTCCACCAATAAAATTATATGGTCACCGCTTGGTGTCTCATAGTAAAAATGTTCGGCAGGAACCTTGTACGCTAGTTCAGCGCTTGGTTCGTTGAGGCGATGCGGCATTTGATGCACGCTTCAAGGTCGACCTTACAGCTCCGTCGTTTTTGAACCTCTCACGCGCGTGTAAGCGGCGCCCTAATTATTGACTGGAAGATTCACACAGAATTTTATTTCTCACTTCAATAACTTTTTTGATAGATAAGTTCCCGCCAGTGGCTTGCATAGAATTTTTCATGCGGACGGAACTGAACGTATCGATTGTCACATAAATAAAATCTTAACGTGTTAATTTGTTTGTTGAAGTGTCTTGTTTATAAAATGTAGTCCTGGTGAAGTGTTGTCAAGTCGTTTGACTCTTTTACAAGAACATACATGTGATAATTTTGCTGAAGATATCATAAACATTTATTGTTATCGTCAAATTTCAATACTTTAACTGCAGAGGTAACATTGACTTACTCAAAATATTTAATTTGATGCAATTTGATGAATAAATAGCAAGCCATATCTGGATGGGTCAAACTTAAGGGGTTAAACACTTAACCTTACGTATTTATTTCTTAATTGAATAGTCCCAAAACAAATATCTTGAGTCGGTCAACGTTACCCCAGCAGTCAAAGTATCCACATTCGACTGGATACTTTAAAATATTAATCTTTACGTTTCTGAAGCATGATATCTTGTGAAAGTATATTATTTTTACTTCATTAGACTAACTAATCACTGCTAACAGAAACCCATACCAAGCCAGCAGTTTGAAGTAAAGTCAGTAATTTTCAACAACGTCTCCTTCTTCAGAAATACACCCTCTTCTTTATTTTCCCAGGTTAGGAAGTTTTCTCGTAGCTTATGCAGGATGATTTTGTTCAATGGGGACAAACTTCAGGATACGATCCCTGAGAGGAAAGAGGGCAAAAATGGTCATGTAGACATATGGCCGGAAATGTGCTCCAAAGGAGGTACACCGACTTAAATGTGGAGATAAAATATATTTGGCAGTGTAGTTTTCAATGAATATCCGTATTCGAATCCGTTAGAAGACTGGCATTTAGGTAACTAAATTGACCACGTGACCAATTTGATGGCCTAAAAATTTGAAGATTGAATTTTACTGCAGTACAGTAGCACACTAAATTCCCATATGGCTCCGTAAAGTCGTCTGCTGGTGTTTATTTGAGTATTATTGTCCCGTATTTTAACTGAAACTAATAATAACTACCCACGACAAGCATTATATAACAAAATAACGTAACATCGCCATTTTATTTTGTGTTAATATACCTGTTTATTTTTTAAAAAAATTTCGTATATTGCTATAAAATAAAATAAATTGCTAGTGTATTTTTTTATAGCAAGGAGAGAATAACTTAAAAAATAAGTCATTCCTGGAATAAATAACTATCGTAATTTATTTTCCAATTATGTTTACGAAAATTAACCTGCTAGAGTTAGCGAGACTATTTCTGTCACATTTCCATATTTCCTACATATTTGCAGATTAGTTACGTTGTGAACAAATAAATGCAAGTAAATGGCTAGATTCAATTTTTGGACCAAACATACGTCCCACGGATTACTTTGTAAACGTAACGAGTTGAAATTTAACTGTACCCTGTGACATTGCGTAAACTTGGATACGAGAGAAGTAACAAAACAACATCGAAATTCCGTCAAACATATAGTTTACGACTGCGCCGCATGCAGCGCTGATATTCGACGTTCCCCGAATTGGCGGTTTCGACAACGCCTAATGAAAGCACACATGAGAAGACACCAGGCAAGTGACGACCTGTGGTGTCGGGCACACGGAGCCCGTCTCGGACGTGCAGGCACTGGAACAATGCATCTATGCTGCCTGTAGAGGCCCGTGGTGGTGACCGCTTGTGTGCGACCTTGTCACAGCATGTCGTACACTGTAATGTACTGTACAGGCATTGTGAATTAAATACCTTCTATTAGACACATTTCCGGCCATATGCTCATATGAACTTCACTCTCATCCTCTCAGGGATCGTGTCCTACAGATTGTCCCCGTTCAGCAAAATTACCAAGCGTAACATGTTCAAATATATATTTGTCACAACTTAGTATGTTGTCAATTAAAAATCAGTATTTTTTCGGGAAAAATAACGTACATTTTAATTTGTAATGATACGTTAAGCATGCCTCAGTTGTCCGGAATTTATAATTTGATTTCATTTGATCGATTGATGCGCGTAATGTTATCATATAACAACGGGAGAAGATTCCTGAGTAAATATTGCACTCAAAATACAGAGAACACGTGTGTTTGAACTCAATATTAACGCATAAGTAAGATTTTGAAGTTTGAATTTTGAAATGGTGTTTTCAGAAAATATGAGGAACTGACTTAGAAGGACAGTACTCTGAACATCACTTTATGTTGTTAGGTTCTTCTATTCCACAGAAAATGTTGACGAAGACTTTCCACCCTTATGAAAATAACAGGAGTGGTCACCCTCTGTTTGCATACAACTTTTGTAGTGTCAGGAAATTCGGACATTTTACTAAGGTTTATTGAGCTATGAGACTTAATGTAGCCAAAAATATTTCTCTTGTTGCAGCTGTCTAGGACTTATCGTTATCGTTCAAAACACACTTACAGATTCGGCGGGGTGACCTGATGAACGTATGATACAAGTTGTTTGCAGGGAATGTACACCGTACGAAACACACATGTGCGCAGTACTGCCTATGCTCCAGGCTCTGTAACGCTACACCGAAACGTGTCGGCCGGCGTATGTAATGCATTATCGCCTGTATACGCAAACCCAGCAACTGGCGCACAGATTTTTACTATTATTCATTTTCCTATGGGACTTTAAGGTTGTTCACGTGGCAAAAATTCAAAGATTTATATTTGCTTTGCATAGTGTTAGTTTTATAGACGTTACTTGTGACTACATTTTCCACTTGTAGATATTTGCAAGTTACGGGAACATAGGTATAACAAAAACCAAGTGACTTACTCGAATGATATCATTTACACTGAAATTAGATATAATTGGCACTATGCTAAAATATGTAAAAACACAGAATGACATTCCTTTGTACTATAAAAAAAATCATAAAATGACGAAAATTTTCCTCATTTATGGCAATTTTTAAAATACACAAAATGACTTTGTTGTGTGTTTTAAATCTTGTATAGGCCATTCGGAATAAAGTGAGCACTAAAGATTTAACCTTTGAAAAAAATCACTAGCCGTTACTGCATATACATCACCACTAACAAGAGTTACTTTACTGCTTGTATGGTTGGTAGCGATTTATTGTACGTAGTTCCGAGTATTTTCCTATTTGAATACAACATTAGTGAAAGAACATATGACGAACTCGACCTGTCTGTTTTTAATACACTTCAAAATATTTACTTATGATCTTATTGTCATTCATACGTATATTATAATTAGGCTCGATTGGCGCGAGAATTATGTGACGCTATCGTCGACCTCGACTCGCCGTGGCCGTTATCGCTTGCTCCGTGCTTCAGACAGTTCAAAACTCCACCAACAGGTGGCATCAGAGTTATGTTCTCGCCGCCAAGTTGCATATTTGGTTGCATCATTTGCGTTCGTTTGCCCGTTTTGCGTATATACACATATAAAAGTATTGGAAATTACTTTGTGTAACATTGCCGAAATGATGTGAAACCATCGGTAATCGGTATATTATGTTTTACGTTTGCCAGCCTAAAAACAACATACTTTTTTATTTCACATGTTAAGAAAATACGTTAATTATTGTTTCTGAAGTGCGTCGTCGTTGTTCGTGACAGTAGAACTGAACGAAACTTGAATTATTGAATAGCTTGTGTCATGTCTGTTGTAGTGGCGGTTTTGCGTTACAAATTCAAATAAAATATGCCCTCATTTACGAGATGCGTAACGGCAATAGTGCGTGTTGTAGATTAGTAGATGGACAGAAACCAGACATTAACTCGCAGGTATTTATAACTAAGATTACTTTTTTTATATCTTACATTCAGCTCCCGTGCATTTAATGAGTAGATATTGTAGCTAAAATTTATCGGAGCAGTTTAATGTAGTTGTAAACATTGCACGACCCTATGTAAATAAAAGCACGTGGCATTATTTGTGTTTACATCGGCGGAAAGATATAAACTGGCAGGAAATAGAAATTAATCAGGGCTTTTTTGAGTGTTCACTTTATTCCGAATCACCTATA
>PNEQ01133653.1:0-36669 GCA_003012365.1 Medauroidea extradentata
ACTTATCCTGCTCAGCCAATGGGAGACGAGCTGTCTCCTGATTGGTCGCGCAGCATAGATTGACTCTGATTGGTTGTGATGGGTTGAGTGTGTGTTTTTGTTTTGTGCTGTAAAGTTGTTTCTTTCTTAATCAATGGGATCCACATATTTTTTAATTCAATACTCTGTTGACTGAAAATATTGCTATTGCTAATAATAATGGTTGATTCTTTGATTTTTCTTTTAATTTTGTCAGTTTACTGTGTAAGTGGTTTTGAGTTATCCCAAAGAATTTTGTGGCTATTTTCCCATGCATGTTCGGCCAGTCTAGATTTTTGGGTTTCGCCTTTCTTACAATTGTTTTTATGTTCTTTGATACGTGTTGAAAGAGCTCTGCCAGTTTCTCCAATATACATATGACCACATTCGCAGGGTATCTGATATATACAGTTGTGAGTTTGTAGTTTTTCAGTGGCTGGTTTTACCCTGAGGACCATACTTTTGATAGTAGATTGGAATGCTGTTTGAAGTCCGTATTTATTTCCCAGGCGTCTTATTTTTTCTGAAAGGCCTCTAACATACGGAATAACTAGGGTTGCTGCTGGTTTTTCGGTTTCTGTGGACTTAAGTGTTCTGTTATGTTTCATATGCTGTTTGATGGTGTTTGCCGGGTAACCATTGGCTGTGAGTTCTTTTATTATTTGATTGTGTTCTGTCAGTACAGATTTCTTGTTGGAACAAATAATCTCAGCTCGGTTAGCTAGTGTGCGAATTATGCCAGTTTTTGTGCCTTTAGGGTGGTTGGAAGCAAAATGTAGGTATTGGCCTGTATGTGTAGGTTTCCTGTATACTTTAGTTTCCAGACTGCTGTTTTCCCTGCTAACTAGTACGTCCAGGAAAGGAATGCTGCCATTGGTTTCTGTTTCCTATGTAAACTTGATTGATGGCCTCAATGAGTTTAGGAAGTTCACAAATTCCTCCAGGGTTTCATGTCCATGTTGCCAGATAGTGAAAGTGTCGTCTACGTAACGAAGCCAGATTTTAGGAGGGGTATTGCTTTTACTAAGTACACTTCCTGCTCACAGTTCTCCATGAATATGTTCGCCATGATATATTGTTTTCTACGGAATTATTTAACCTCGAAGAGGTTTCGAGATCTTTGTCACTTACACCACTGTTGATTATCGCACATCACGAGATGTATGTATTTGTGTACGTTTGAGTCGCGATATAATATTTGAATAATTTCATCAAAGTCTTTTCTGGCGTAGAATGGAAACGACGAGTACAGCTGACAAAGTTAACAGCTATGAACCAGGAAGTTTGGAACGAACTGCTGCTTGGAAAATGTGAACGTCTATACACAGGTTTATACTTCAGCTGAGTATTAAGCTCGTCCCATGTACTAGTCATAGATTATAGAAGTTGGATAAATTGGAACCACAAAATTCTGATATGATATTTACTCTACGGGATTCGTCTATTAGTCGGTTAAGTTCTGAACTATAACTCGGAAATTGCCCCATATTTCATTATTCAGTTTACTAGTAACAATTTTAAAACTTTGCTAGGAATAATAAATAGTATTAGGTTTCACTACAAGGAAGAACGCAATTCTCCCATCCTGCAGAGTTTACTTTCCCTAAAATATTACTAGTACATAGCTTATTGAGTCCACAAACCCACAAGGTAGTAATTGAACGTGCAATGCGATGGCAAGTAGCACCATATACGATACGCCAACTTAGAATTGAACATATGAGCTGCTTGTGTTGACCTAAGTTTGTGCATGTGACTCCCTGGACGGAAGAAAGGGAATGAGCGTGAACTTGAAGTATATTTAAACTTATGCTTTAGAAATTGTACAGAACTCTTGCAAAGAGGAAATGTAGGACCGTGTTGTAAACTGTGAATATAAAGGTTAACTTACACGACGGTATTCAGAGCGAGTACCATGTAATGAGTCTGTCTGCAGGATCTACCCAACATGACAAGCTTCGCATCTGAAGCCTGCGACTCTCGCCGAGGGTGCCGTTTCAATCGAACCTCTGACCGCGTGTTCTCGGGAGTTGAAGAGCAGCAACGACGTGATAAAGAAAATACCGGGGTGGATGGAGAATAACACGGTCGCTCCAGAGAGTGCCATTTTATGGTCTCACTCACGAGAGTGTGAGAGATAAGGATTCCAACCAAACATCAAAGAAAGACAAAATAACTCTTATTAGTCTTTTAGAGAACGGCCATTTATAAATGGATAATAGTTTATTCGATATTTCTATTTTTGACGCTCATGTTGTTTCAAGTGCATGTGCTTACAATATTATTATTTTATTAAATGTTATAATAGCTACAACCAGGTACATATTTCGATTTAAGAAGTTGCGTCACCACTTTTCTTAATATTATTAAATTTCGTATAATAAATGAGGCGTGTTACGAATTGCCGACAACGTTTCTACATAGAAACACTGCATATTACGATCAGGTGTTTACCGGCAGTTATTTAGTCTTTATTACATGGTGAGAGATAATAATTATCTTAATGTTTCAATTAACTTTATTATTTAATGGTTACGCTTTAATATACTTTGAATACAGTGTACGAAATTATAGGTAATATAATTAACTACGTCCCTATCGAAATATGTTTAGTAAAATCTTACTTAATTTTGAATCAGGAAGAAAGTAAGAAAAATTCAGCACAACAAGATACACGGGCTCTTAAATGGGATTTCAGTGAAATTTATTACATTCGCTAACAATATTTAACTTCGATCGATAGCCGGAGTTTCTGCAATATATCGGAACATCTCGACTGGTTAAAGATTTTGAATATTAAGTAAAATGTAAATAATGACTTAAAGTAGATTACAATATTATATTCTAAATAATTGATTCCTCGGCCACCAGACACTTAAATGCTGATATGGTTTATGGTTCATTGTGAACTTTTACATACATCCCGTTGGTATCGCATAGTACTGACAAAAGCAACACTCAAATATTTATATGGTAAAACCACCGGTCTATGACGATTGTTCTGCAAGCTCATAGCCAGTAGGCAAAGGTTTTGCAGTGTAGAATAGCAAGTTTTGGTTTGAACAAAAAGAAGTAGAACGTCAGTAGAAGGAAAGAAAATAACCGTTCCTAGACATCCTGATGCCCGGACGTGTTGCTAACGACGATCTTGCTGAGGAGTGTGTAAACTGCCTACTTCAAGGAAACAGTCCACGACGGGACATCTGCCGAGGACGGCACCTATTCTACTCGGTTGCGGAGAGAAGGAATACTACATTTAGAGGTGCCAGACCACGACATGACATCTCCCGATGATGATGACTTTTCCACTTTGCTAAGTTCAGAAATAGTTGGATCGAATATTTACTACGTTAGAGCCCTTGGTAATTTACGACCTCAGTACGTAGGCCACTGTAGAACCTGTTTCAACTACCAGCGTAGAAGTTTAAGCAGGCAGCTATAAGTATGGACGTCGTGTAAATTTTGGTAAGGTTAATTATAGATTACAGGGAAAATTTCTGCCGCTTGAGTCTTAGTTTCGGTAATGAGTGCAAACTAACCTGAATTTTAAGTTACATAAAGTTGATAATTTAAAACGCGAAATCAGTTAATTTTCACTTTAAAATATAGTTATATGACTTCTGTAATTTCCAAGCATATTTAAATTTAATTTTACTTCAGTTTCGTATTTTTCTGGTACCTTAGCGATACTTCGAAATTATTTCTTTGTGGACGTGCGCCATTGCTCATGTTTTGCCGATAAAACCTATGTTTAATGACAAAGTACGGAAAAAAATATAAAACACACAAAAAATAAAAAAAATCCCAGGGGAGTTCTGTCAGTTTTTTTAAAATGAATATTATGTTAGACAAAAACAATTCTAGAGATAGAATTCAGTCGAATATCGTCACCACCAGGCACAAAGGCAGACAGAAATATATAACCAGATTCCCAATATGAAAAAATATGTAAATATACAAAAACAGTTGAACAGTTGACTACAAACAAAAGACAACAGACAACACAACACAAGTCAAACCAACTAAAAAATGCAACGTTTTGGGAATTGCGATCTATTCCCGTTTTCAGGCTATATATGTTTTTTCGTATCTGTTCTTGACAAGGCACTCTAGACTGGTGGTCATTTGTGTGTGGGTGCTGTGACGATATTCGTCTGAATTCTATCTCTAAAATTCTTTGTTGTCTTATATAATTCTTATTAAAAAAATTGACAGAAGTCCTCAGGGACTGATTTTATTTCTAGTTTTGTGTGTGTTATATATTTTTATACCTTGTCATTCAACACAAGTTCGTTCAGAAAAACATGAGCAACGGCTTATGTCCACAAACCAATAAATTCTAATTGTAAACTTCTATTGGAACAATAATTTAAAAATCTCACCTTAGCGACAGCAGCGAAACAAGCGGCAGAAATTTTCCCTGTATCAAATTATCCCATAAGAAACACATTTTCTATCTAACCTGTAGTATAATTAACCTTAACTTTGGTAATAACTATTGCGACGATCTGGGGAAAGGACCTACTGTTTCTACGACTTGCCGTTGGTCTAAATGTCTGAGCAGCCGAGAACACTCATATAACGGAGTAAAGCACGAAGGAGAAAAGCTAACCCCCATCTATTCTTAAAGTTCTTACTTCTCACTCTAGACTGGTGGTTTTACGGTCGCATATTTGTTTATTTAATTGCACGGTCATTGTATTTCGTATTTTATTTTGCACCTTAGTAAAAAATACGTTTTTTACCTACTTGTAATATAACACTCCTTCGAGTCTTACTATTCCTGTCACAAAATCTACTTTCTCGCATTCTTCATTTCTGCTACACAGTTGTAGCGAACAATGGCTTCGCCTTAATATTCTGTAGTTTCCAGTATGTACTAATATAATGTTTCTGCTAGGAGTAGACTAGACTGACATTTTGAAGCTAGGTTTAAAATAAAATTTCCTCTTTCAAAATTATATGGCACCCGACGTGGTGGGCCGTGGGAAACACGTAGTTTGCAAAATATGCAAGTACCTATTTTGAGTTTCATAGAGAACAAGTAAAATTAATTTCAGCAGATAGAGGCAAATCGAAATAGAAGAAAGTGTGGTAGCTGTTTAACTTGTAGTACATGTACGACAGAAATAATAGCAGATAGCGGACAAGACTGAGATAAAAATTTTTCTTATTTATTTATACATAAATGATGCAAAAATTATCTCAATACCTCAACTGGTTAGGTAGATAGTTTCTTGGGTTAACTGAAAAAAAAATTAAGCCTTTCACTAGTTCAGTAATAGAATTTCGCACTATCATTCTGTCACTTGTTAAACATGTGTGTAAGTATCCAATTAAGGTGAAAATCACAATGATAATCCTTTGGGTCAAATCGTTGTGACGATTCATTTAAAAACATATTTCAACCTTTTACAACTCTAAGAGTTCGAATTTAGAAAAGTTCTGGAATCTGTTTGTGGGCATTTACGTATTCATAATCATAAAACGAATAGCAGCTGTACATCTCAAAAAGTTCAGTAATACTCATGCGTTAATCTAAAACACAACATTCAAAATCTTTTCGGCTCCTTAGGGTTCAAATTTAGAAAATAATAATAGAAAGGGTTAAGGCTTTTGAATTGGCGTCACGGTGGAAACCATAACGTTAGCCCGTTATGTTCCAGATATATAGACGATTAATTGAAAACAACTTTCATTTCGAATCATCACTTCTTATGCCCTTAGGTGTCGCATTTCGAAAAATCAAGAAACAATATTTCAGGTCTTTAAGTAAGCATTAATATTAAGTAAAAATTGCGTCGATATGTAAATTTTCAGTGGGATCGATATAAATCGATCACAAATTGAATACACATTCAACTCTTTTTTACATCTTTGGAGTCGAATTTGGAAAACATTGTGAAATATCATTTTTGGGTCTTTACGTAAATATTAATCTAAATGAAGGAAACAGCACTTAGATATCTCGACTGGTTCGATAGCTATAAAAGAATAATCGAAATCTGTTTACATAATTATTGTTACAAGTTTAAGCAAAAACATTTAATGTGGGCAATTATCATGAGTTCTTTTGGGGTAGAGGTCTTATAATTATAAATAAAAGAGTTGAATTAAGTTACTGATTTACTAGCTCACAAACCTTATAAAAATACACAAAACAGCAATCAACTATAACTTTTACAACACCCTTAATTGTGCACACGGTTACTACTGTGCCACAGAACGTTAATTAACTTTGACAATTAAGGTACAAGAGTATTTACCATTAATCAATTTAAGACTACAAATCACAATGAAAATTCAGTCATGTATCCAATCAAGAGTCTGTCAAATAGTGACAACCTTAAAAGTCCGCAGTGGTTATTAATAGCCGTGTGCTGCGCAGCACCCCGAGTGCACCTCTGTCTTCACTCTTAAGGTCTTCGATTCGATTCCCGTCGCGCACCGCCTTGTTGCCCGTCGACTCACAGCAGCAGTCCTCTTGTTCCGCCCAATACTGCTCCGAAGGTATGTGCCTGCAGTCATGACGTCACCAAGATGTCTTCACCAGTCTCTCTCCACAAGTATAGCACCTTCCTCTAACATGACCAATACCGAACTCTCCAAATCTTTTGATTCGGGTATCTTATACTCTAGCCAAACTCCGGGGATTCACCACATTACAGGGGTCTAAAAATAAACATTTCATCATGATTCTGACTTGAGTATCGTACACCGATCCCTATGACGTAACTCGTCGGGATTCCTATTATGAGACAACCCGGCTTGTGGGTCATAAGCCAGCCCGCAAGGTGTTTCGACAGAGGCCCCAGCCAGCCCACCCTCAAAATTATGGCGTGCAACAATATTTTCACTTCCTTTATTAAGGCATTAGTCTCATGATAGATATGTGTGTACTCATTTTATTACAGAAAAAAATCACTATTTTATCTCATTGGGCTTGAGCTGTACAGACGATTAACAAAAAAAAAAAAAACACATTTTCTCTGTGTACTTCTTGGGAATAAAATTTCCAAAAATCCTTAAACGACTTTTTGGTATTCACGTAAGCATAAATTTGAAGTGATATTCATCTCTGTATTCCATAGCAGTCAATAGGCACAGACCATTTATCGAAAATGTATTTAAATTTGCTTATATTAATTTTTGTAATTGACATATTGAAGTAAAAGTCACGATGATAGGCCGTCAGGTTCGAACTATGTAAACGGTTCTTTAAAAAAAAAATACAACTTTTCACCCTCCTTTGGGATTAATTTCAAAAATCCCTTCTTAATGCTCGCTTACGACCTAAAAGAACACACACAAACAATTTGGTGTTCCTAGGTTCAGCGATTTGGGAAGAAGTTTGATATGTCAGTCAATAGTGATTTTGCTAGCGACCTATAATGGATTGTTATCTTAACTTTCTAAGCAAGATTAATGCCGAATTTGGCTGTAAATAGATTTCAATCCCACCGTTTTCACAAGTTACTAAAGTTTATTCTTTCATTTGGCTATTTAAAGTTAAATTGGACATATGATTTTCTGTTGTTCAAACTTCGCAGCACGAACGGTTTAATTGTTGTAGCTTAAAATGTCAGAAAAACGTAAGAATTTATCGCAAAAACTTAACATAAAAAATCGTACTTTAACGAGAGCAAGCTTGTAATCTAATTTCACAACATTTGTCAGTCTAGGTACTACAAACAAGAATGTCATAAATTATTAAAGTGATTTAAATCGTCCAAACGCCTAATGGGACTAGTGGGATATATTTCAATGAACAGAGAGTTTTTAGGATCTTTATTCTCATTTCAAACTGTGTGTGCATGATTGACTCCACCTGAAAGGTATTTCCCAAATACAGTGGACCCTTGTTAATACAAATCCTGTTAATACAAAGTTCTCATTAATACGAAGCGATTTTTATTCCCCTTGGAATGGGACAAGAAACGAAATTATTACTTTAATGATTAATAAAAATTTTGTGTATACATTAAACCATGCAATACCAAGTTCTCAAGTAATAGGAAATAATTGTGATGAAAAGACTATTTGATTAGTGGGGATAAACAGAGTGACCATTTTTTTTTTGTTTTTAACTTTTTAAGGTTTTACTGAACACCTGTTATTACAAACCTCATTACTACAAACTGCCAAAATTTTGGTCCCTTCAAGTTTGTAGTAAAGAGGTTTGACTGTATTGATTTACTCGTAAACTATTCAGAAGATTTTGGTGCAACACAATAACTTGTGCGGTTCAAAAAACTGTTTCTTTTTCTGATATCCACGCGCTTTTCAGAATGCTTAAAATATCTATTTTCCTACTTTTGTCTTGAAAAATTATGACCTACGGGGAATTGTGCTCGACCGTCGGTAATTGTCAACATTTATTTTCCCTGCTACATGCCTTCTGAAAACCTTGTAGCTGGGGAAATGTTGATAATTACCGACGGTCATGCACTTTTTTTACATTGTTAGATAATAAGTTACTTACATATTGTCTGGCGTTTGTTGGAAGATAAAACATATCGTGTTATTTCTTAATTTCCAACAAATGTCAGATAGTATGGAAATAATTTGCTAACAATGTAAATTTGTGTAGTTAGACTGATATTTAGAGCATGAAATGTCAAAAATGCTGATAGGGGAGACTCAATAATGTTGGCAGCACTGATAATTTGGTACTATTCTTTTTTTTTTTTTTTTTTCGAACTACACTGACACTTTCAAAATTGTTTCTCTTCTGCCGAACATCAGCAACACCTAACAGATAATATAAACGCGTGTTTCGGCTGTAAATCAGTATAAATGCGTGACGTATTCGTTAACTGACACAGCAGTGCTTAATTATCAGTACTGACAAACTATCCAAGTTTTCCTTACCGTATATTATATATGGTTGTGAATTATTACCCTTAAACGTAAATACGATCGGTTAGTGGACTTGTTTTTAGCGTTTTAAGGATGAAATAGTGAGACGTTTCATTTCAGTTCTGCCGTGTGTTGACATTGTGAAATGCACTGATATTCGAGGCGGGTGTTACGTTTCATCAGTGCGTTGGTTTTGTTCAGTTTGCATGATTGCCGCTGAGACTGTACTATGGCGGGTGGGTTTGTATTGCTGCGGGCGTCCTGTGACAACACAATCAAGAGAGACCACTGGACGCTGGCGTGGCGCAATTCGGCACAATGTATCTCATCTCTGCTACTCTCCCGCCACAGCAACAAACCCGGGAAACGAGTTACGACTTTTTCGTGTGCGCTGTTGAAACTGTCGGGCGGTGAGAGGATTTTAAAAGGCACGAGATGAAAGTCATTTAACTAACCAAATACAATAAGCAAGATTGTAAAATAAAACTTTCTACCTTGTACATTGCATTTAAAATATTTCTAAGTATTATTACAAAAGCCTGTTTTGGACATCTGTCTCAAAACTTAAAATTCATTTAAAAAATAACGTTAGCAACACCAATGGGTCCCTGTTATAACCTTACTGCATATAACATTTTCTTGCACAATACCATCAATATTCTTCTGGGTCATAAATTTTCTATAAATCATAATGCACTCAGTTCCTGCTTATAAAACACTGATATTTTCAATTTCCTACATATAACATAACTTTTAGCCAAATAAATAATTAAAAAACTCAGACAAAATTTTTTCAACATTAACATTTTAAATATAACTACTAGGCTGTGGACTAAAGACAACTATAGAAAACAAGTTTATGTTTGGTAGAGGGTGGTAAGTGTACGCTACAGTGATATGGTGATAGTGGTATTGAATATGACGATCATGAACTGACAGAAGACAAGTGGGTATGTCTGTATTGTACGCACAGTTTACGAATTAATCATGTTTCTGATCGCACTTTACTTCAGAACCATTTAGTATAACCATAGACCAACAGATTGTACATAAAATACGAAACTAGACGTTACTTTAATGTAATACCCAATTATTGATATAAACAAACTGATTCCCGGTTATAACATTTCCATACACGTAACACTTACTTTACCTAACTCCCTTTAAAAATATTATAATAGGTTTCCGCTGTATTTACTGTATGGTTTTGAGGGTTTCATTAACCTGAAGATAAATTGTTTCAGAAAAGATTAACTACCGACAGTTCCGCAGTTCTAAAAATGTTACTTCTCTTAGTAACCTTTTAAATATTGAGTAGGGCCTATACAGATAGTCTCAACGAGTGATCTGCAGAGAAACATTTAGGAAGTTGCAATGTAGTTATCAATATCAAGGATGAAAAGTATTCTATATTTAATATTTTTGAGAAAGCAAAGTATAATTAGCTGTTAATGACGGTTTTGTTTGGCCAAAAAAAAAAGTTTCTTAAATGTGTCATGTTTTCAAGATTCCATCCCTACGCCTTTCGAGGTGACTTTCCTAGCAGGTAACCAAAATTAATGTTCTTAAGCGAAAACCTATCGTAGTTTCAAAGAGAAATAATGTATTTATGTATTCTTTACGCTGCAATAGAGTTAAAAAAAAATATCTGGAATACAGTATAACAAAGTAAAGTAATTGATTGGTTTCATAATTTATAAATTAAAAAGTTTTACATATAAGTTAGTGAAAATTATATATATGTTCGATTTTGTCTTCCTACAAATTACCAAACTTCGAAGTAAAAAAAATTTAATTACAATTGTTTTGTAACAACTCACAAAAGTATTCTGACCACAATAAAATGATACTTAAACAATTTTGATAAAATACATCTAACATATCCATGTAATTTAAATTAAATTAGCACATGAAAATATTCCAAGCACATTAAAAAAACCTTTAAAAATTACTGTTCATTGCGTTTACCATGTATGTAATATTTCAATTAAATTACCAAATCCAAAAATATAATTATATAGCGCATTTACTCGGAAATTTCCCTTGTATTATACATAATTTAATTGAAGCATGTTTATAAATATATTTCGCCTCATTTTTGTTTCAAGATTTAAATAAATTCTAAATAATTATCGCAACGAGGAAATTGCACGCATGATATTATTTGAGGCAAATAACTGCTTAAATTATTTCGCGAAGACGATAACCATTGATTTTTTGCTATAATTTATTAACTAATTTAAGGTTATTTGTTTTATTTTCTACTTTTATTTTCTACTTTAGATCTGAAAAAGATAAATGTTATATTTGATGCTTTATGAAAGTATATCAAAGGAAAATATAATTTGGTTAAAGTTAAAATCACGTATTAAATAGGTGTAGAAAACAAATTTGTTAAGTTGGAGTTTTGCGAAGAACGTTGGTTCATGACCAAATAGAACCATTTATTATTTTCAGTCAGATTTACAACTGACATATTGTACTTAGTTTGTACAAATAATCGAAATAGAAAGTGATCACAGTTCTGAGATTTATCCTCATGAAAGAAACGTCTGTGATGTAAATATGCTTCTCTTGTTAAACACTTAACGTGCAATAATAAATAACTTGTTCGCTTTATTTCAAGTTTCGAACTTACGATAATGACAAGATAAGAGTTAAAGGACTAAAATTATAAAGAAAATTTTGCGTGTACATATTAAACATTATTTTAAAATTATGATAATTTCTTATTCAAGCATGTTCAGCTTAACTTAATTATCTCTACTTGAATTTTCTTTGATGTATTGTTTGTAGGGAATTTTTAAATCAATAATTAATTACTTAAGTAAGTGCAAATAGTTCTTAGTGTTAATAAATCAATAATTAATTCATTTCGGACATACCCATTGATGATTAATGAGCAATTAATACTGAATAAGGATGTCTAAGAGGACTGAGTATAATAGTGTTATTTCCTTAGCCTTGACATCTGTTTTACACTTAGCTGAACCAGGCTCCTGTCAATGATTTCCTTGCAGCGATGTCACAGATGCGACAATATTTGCTTCATTAGCAGGCCGACCCCCACTCTGTGAGCATTGCTAATTGTTTCTCGCACACCACGTCACAGGATGTCCAACTATCACTTCGGATAAGACCAACCATACTGGCTGGTTGAGTAGTAAGCATGAGCGTCTCTCTTTCGTCGGTCAAGCGTTTCAATCCTACCAGCATCTCTTCAGCATTGTCCGTGTGAACAGCACGCCAAGACTTTGTTCGGTTTACGTATGAATCAGGAATTTGCAAAACGGATCAAGTCCAAGAGAGCAGATTGTTGGGAAACAACAAAACACTTATTATAGTGGATCTGAGAGTTATCAAAAATGGATAACTTGAAATTATAGTTTGTGTCAAATAATATGAAACATAATTGACATAGAAAAAATTTTGTCTTTTATTGTTCTGTAATTAATAATGCTATTGGACTTGGTACCTTTTAAAAAATAAGCAACGTTCCTGACAATGGCACATAAAACATAATTTCTTGAGTAGATACCAGTGCAATGTTTAGTATATTCTAGTGAAAAACTATTAATATGATGCATAGAAATATATTTTGTAAACACAACACCACACAGTGCCTTATACCCATAAAGCATTTTTATGTATTACACTATCAGATAAATCATAATGACCTTGGCGTACATTATTAGAATCTTAGTATACGCTAGTGAAAAAAACTACTAAACCACATGGAAACTGATTCTTCAACAATAATCACGTAAATCACAAACAAAATAATGTGCCATTGGCACAGTTATGAACTAGTCCGTTTAACGTATTTCTTGTCTATGACTTGGTTTCTTTTGTTGCTGACAGCCAAGAGAATGTTTTGGAGAGACGGAATCTCGTATAACCTGAATTTGCTAAAAAATTGGACTTGGTCCCGTTTGCAAATTCCCGGTTCATATGTTTTCATTACACACGCACGTAAAATATTTGCAATAAATAAAGCGCTCGTATATAGGTTGTCCCAGGTAATATTGTCAAGCCAACATAGGAAGGTAGAGGACGTCAAGGCACATCAGAAACACCCATATTTATGTAGTACGATTGTTGTTAGTGAGAGATTTTGGTCATCGTTCAATATCGAGGTGAGGTTGACACAAGTTGAGTTTGAAGCTGTACCGGAGTGAAAGAGCGAGGAAAACGGGAGATCTTCAAGAAAACCCAGCGACCAGTGGAACCGTCCGGCGCTTTTCCCACATGCAAAAATCCGTGGACCGACCCCGTCGGAAATCACCTTTGTGATAGGCGAATGGTTTGATCATTCGGCCACAGTGGCCCAATGGGATTAGAAGTTACGTTTTTCGTGTGTTTTGTTATTCACAGTTGAACATGGACATTGTGGTATAGTGACATGGCCGTGTCAGAATAGCAGACTGACTGGTCAGTCTCTCTACACTTCAAGAAATTGTCTTGATTTGCACCATATGTGCCTGTCCAGACCGACTATAAGTGTGTAGAGCTTCGGCCGATCGCAGATTATTTGAAAACTGTTCATCGCACAGGAGTGTTGTCTGCTTAAGAATATCATTTTAAGAACGTTACACGTCTGTATACACACATCAGGTCAACTAATCCTCATTAAAGCATATTTTATAGCTGCCGAAAAATGAAAAAATGGGAGTACTCGCGGTCATTATTAGGCTGAGAGAGATTTTGGTCATCGCGTAACATCGAGGTCTTAAGCGCTGGTGAGGGGTGATATGAGGCGATTACGGGGTGGTGTCGGAATGAGAGGGTGAGGGAAAATGAGAGATCCCCGAGAAAACCCGTCGACCAACGGCATCGTCCGGCACGATTCCCACATACGAAAATCCGGGGATCGACCCCACCGGGAATCGAACCCGGATCGCCTTGGTAGGAGGCGAGAGGCCTGACCCTTCTACTACCGCAGCCCCTCTTTTTCAGATATGGAAATCTTGACAAAGAATGTTTTAAAATATACAGGCGTTTACAATACAACTCGTATCTAATTATACGTCATAATATAAAAGGGTCATTGCTAATAGTCTCATACAGGCGTGTTGTCAGCGAGAACATTGCACGCTAGTTCAGCGACTTGCACTAGAGACTGGGTTGAGACGTGATACGCGTGCTGGCTCGTCCTCACCGCGTCCGCACATTTCTGGACGCAAAGTGTCGTAGCCTTGCACATTTTGAGAAGCTGGTGCGGGCCTCTACACATTCTTATGTTATTATTTAATACATCTATGCCACAAGCCTACGCGTGTTTTCTGTACATATGTGTATATATATATATATATATATATATATATATATATATATATATATATATATACACATATATATATATATATATACATACATACACACACGACATATTACGTGCACACTGTGGACGCACTGCAAGGAGAAAGTCCTACCTTGTGCTCGACGCTCAAAAAATATGTTTTGTGTAAGTTACACCAAGTAAACGTAGATATAATGTTTCGACTGCTCGGGATTTTAACCTGCATCCATTAACAGTAGTAGTAAGATAAGTAAGATATCTGTGGAGCGTAAAAGGGGACTAACTACAGTGTTACATTTCCACATTGTGCAAGTAAATTGTCATCGTACAACGCTTTGACACTAATATTTTCGTCTTCAATTGAGCCAAGGGATTGCGTGGTGTGCTTATAATATTTTGTTTCTAGACGTTTTGTAGATATAATTGAGGTCACAACCATCACTGTATTGCTCTGGTTAAATCAGTTTTCGTACCTCGTATAGTAGTGATACCAGTCGATTAACATTCGCATTTAAGTGACTTTACCCAATTAAACTCAATGACTACAAATAAGCCGCAGGGCAGTCGATAAGAGTGCGGCAGTGATGCACTTAGGGCTGCAGGTTATTTATGTACAATACTAGCTACGTAACGACTGTTGAATCAATTACTTCAGAATTTATATAATTACTAGCTGTCCCTTTGCGGCTTCGCCCGCGTGTACTATAGAAAAGAGTAACTAACTTTTAAATACAGATTAATTGATGGTGTTACTTTATTCTCTGTATATCTTTAAAACAACAAATACAAACAGCTTTATCCTATCCACTTCGCTCGGCGTACTTTAACTGCAGGACATTTTTGTTTTTAATTCCTCTTTATTTCTCTATAAAATAGCTGCCCGGCTGCGGCTTTGCCCACGTGAAATTATGTAATGTAAACAGTAACTCTGGGTAAAAATGTGAGGAAGGCATTTACGGCTAGCGTACTCAATAACTGTGAACTTTAAATGGTCTTAGCTCAGTGTAAAGAGCGCGCGTAATATGCTCGTATGATGTCATAGTAATTCCCATCTCAAAGTCTTGCACGGGATACGAACCCTTAACCCCACTCCTTCCGCGCAACAAACTTTATACAATACCTGAGTGAATGCTTAAAGGCAGGCTGTGACAATTCTTTCGTATGTACAGGCTACAGTCCAAAGAGGTTTTATTTATAAGTACGTTGGCAAAAAGAAACAACTGTTGAATTATTTCTCCATAATAATTCTTTATTTTCGGGAGACTGTAACATTTTACTGCTTTCCACATTCTTAATTTTCAAATTTCAAAAAATCCTGAATTGAATTTGTAGATACTTACATAAGCTTCATTCTTATCTAAAAATCATCTCGATATCTCGACGGGTATGAGCGGTACAGATGATTATTTGAAAACATATTAAATTTTTTTAGCATCTTTCAAGGACGAATTTCGAAAAATCCTGTAATTACTTTCTTGACATTTACGTAAGATTTATTTTAAAGCAAAAACCATTTCATTACATTACACTCGTTTAGGAGATAAGTGGGATTAAATAAAAACACGTTAAATATTTTTAAGAGCTTCCATGGACGAATTTCGGAAAATTCTATAAAAAGCTTTTTAGATATTTTTTACTTAAGCATCGTTTTAAAGAATAAATCACCTCACTATCTGAAATGGTTTAGGAGAAATCACGGATTAATGAAAAACTCATTTTACGGCTTTTCACCGCCTTAATTTTGGAATTTCGCAAAATCGAAAAATTCGCAAATATGCATTAGTTTGGACAATATTTTGAAGTTAAAAAAATTATAACTTTCCCGGTTATTGAGATATAAGAGATTCTTTGAATACACATTTCACCTCTTTTCACCCCCTAAATTATTGACTTTCGAAAAACCCCTTCTTAGTGGGTGCCTACGGGCCAAGGAGAAGCTTCCCTCAAAATTTCATGGTTCTAGGTCCAGGGGTTTGGGCTGTTTGTTAATGAGTGGATGAGTGAGAGAGTGTGTGTGTGAGTGTGTCAGTCAGAACACTGCATTTTATATATTAAGATAATCACAACGTTTACAATAAGCTTTACATGAATCAGAAATCAGCAGACTTTCTGAGGTCACTATAAATTTACTGAAATTGAAAAGCAAGTACAAGAAATGCTTTGGACAATGTAAGGCCCAATATAGGTAAAAGGAATTTGGATCACAAGAAGAACCTCAGACATTTACAATTTTAAGGAAAAATTCAAACACCATACACAAGAGAAGCCTGAAATTCTATGGACATATTTACAGAATGGACGACAGGCTTACTAAAAATACTTAATTTATTCAATTCAAATATTACAACGATTAACCGACTAGGAGAAACTAAAGAAGGTATAAAAGAAACACATATTTTCCGGAACACATCTTACATAATCTTGCCGCTTTTGGAACATGAATTTTTAAACATGAATTTACAGAGAATCATAAAATTAAAAGTGGCCAGAAATTGTCTGAAGAACGCAAGAAACAACGCAGTGAGGCCATGAAGCGATTTTGGGAAAATAGAAAGGCAATGATCATCAGTCCAATTAACCACTTCCAGTGTACCCTTTACTGGGCAACACGGGAAGTAGAAGAAAAATAATATAAAAGGTTACACGTAGCAGCTTGGTCGTCCTAACACATCATAGTCGAACTAATAATTCCTCAACCTAAGTAAATATTGGCTCCTACGAGTTATATTCGCTGGCAGTGCCTCGAGCGAAATGTTAGGTTAACATAAAGCTTAATTTTTTTTTACGAAATTATATTAATTTTTAAAATCATATCTTAGATGATGATTTTGTAACACGTACACGCGTGAAGTCAGATAGTTTCCAGATAAAATGGTTAAATTAAATTCTGCTTCGCAAATTTCATATCTGTGCAATGTATAATGATAGCGATATTTTTTTATTGTTGTCAATTGAATTGACGAAATGCTCTTCTTATTATTTGCCTCATATTAGTATTTATAATTTGCGTAAACAGTTTCACCCGAGAATATTCTCTAAAGCCTAAGCTGCATTCGTAAATACAAACTAACAGCACAGAAATATCACAGGCTACCATGCTACATTCGCGCATAAAATTTAAGCATTGGAATTAGTTTGAAGGATTCTTTATGTATTCATATTCTATATTATCCGCTCTAGCAATTAAATAATAATTATATCTATTACTTCTCTCCAAGCATAAATAATAACGTTTAACAAGTACTTTATAAAACTAAATAAACACTTAAACGAACTAGTGTAATATCCGTACTGTTTGTTGATTGTCTGCGCAGAGAAAAGTTAAAGGCAAGTTAACTTTCTATCGTGTGTTGTGCGTCATTGTAGCAGCAGTTACGTAGTAATGTAGGTTTAACTTTTGTGTTCCCGTACTGGTTATGTACTGTTGCGAATGTAACATAGCCTTTAGTATTTGTTTAACTGATATAGTTTCGAAAACTTCAAATATCAGGGATTGCGTTTGAAACGTGTCAAGACAGAAGTAATATTACAACTTGCCAGTAAAGTACGCAGTTTTAAACGTCCCCAGAACATCCGTGATTTAAAGTACTATTTAGACAAAGTATATAGGGTCTTTACTGTGAAAATGTAGTGTTCCTAACGTCCTTGTGAAGTATTATAGTAATGTCTAATATAATTAAATTATCACGTGAATAAGGGCACCGGTTTAGACAGCAGACAAAAAGCGAGCTCTGTGGGATTAGTTACTCAAGTTTGATGTAACTTTCTAGTAACTTCGCTCTTAACGAAGTAGATGTTCCCAGCGACGAGGAGAATACTGTTGTTCAGAACAAATTCCTAACATTTTGGCTCTTGTATACAGTTTAAAGGATGGTTCTGTATGTTTACTTCGGAAGCAATCTGCCTCGAAACTACGGGAGAACCACCAGCAGCTTTAGCACTTTATTCGAATTTGTAAACTTCATTTGCAAATGTTGATTGCAGGCAGTACGTGTGTGTGTAATTGTGCTCGATGTACTTGAAAACCAAACTCGTTATGCTAAGATTATATATGAAGAAAACATGTTGTGAGACAACTGAGACCCTTCTGTGTCCAAATACTGCGTCGTAACCAGAAACGTTAACTGCCGCTGATGTCAAGTTGACACCGTCACAATGTAATTGCCAGTTGATAGAAATACTTTGTAAACGTGCTATGAACCATTAAAGCTTACGCGAGTAAAATTTTAATTGCTAATAGTGAGAATAAAATATTAAATATCACAAGGGCAGACAATTGTATGTATAAGTTTAAAAACGTACATTAGTTCCTACACACGTTTTCATATTATTTATACTGAAGAAATACCAGTTTGACAATATTGTTGCATAAAATACTTGTGATGCTAAGGTAAATCGGGTTTCGAACTTGGGGTTATGAAAGGACACGACAGTAACTAACGGAAATTGTAGTTTCGCGTATTCGCACTTAGCCCAGACGTTTTAGATGCATTCATACACAAAGGCCGCAACCCATTCGTTGCTACATTTAACACACAAGTAATACACGTCACATATAACGTTCTCGAGTGTGTGATGGCATGTTACTGTCTGAGAATGATTTGAATGGGTGCAAAAAAGTCGCATATTTTATTATTTTGATTAAATTATACGAAAGTCACAGTAGTGTGATAATACGTATTGTGTTACATAATCAGATTGCGTTACGAACTGTTCACAATGGGCCATATTAATGCCCGACACTTATATACTCTTATCACATATGCATGCCTGAATGCAACGAAGTCATTGTAAGCGACGAATATGGACAAGAATCTACAGTTTTCACAAATCATCTTCACTCTGGAGACAATATGTGCGATAAACATTTTCGTAGCTGAGCCCCAAGTATAACATTGCTACGTCGCTGGCGTGTTAGGATGTATGCGACCCGTTAATTAAACCTACAATAATGAAGTGAGTGCTGAATCCTGGGTCTGTTTTTATTTGTGGGTGGACTTTACACTGAATTGTTCAATATTAACAATACCCTTCGGTAATACACATTAAAATTAGAATGATATAAAATACATTTAACATTACAGATCACAATGTTACTGTATCGTATAAATATTAGCCACCAGAAAATTAAATACCCGTTAATGGAAACATGGTGAGCTCTTGTATAAGTGTGAGCTATACTCTCCTTACCATCTTGTAGCCACATCTTAGTAAGGTCTAGTGAAACAGTTGTGCAATGGGAGTGCATGGTTGAGTTTATTTATTAAAACTTTTTATACACTCCATTGCGATAAATGTGTCTCTAAAAATACTAAAGAGAATAGAAAAAACATACAAATAAGCAGAGCATGCCTTAACAAACAGAATACAACACAGCGTAAAATCCCAAAATTGGAATAGGGAAATTTATTTTCTTATTTGGCTGCCCTTTGTTTTAATTGACCCGATTCCAATTTTGTAACTTAATGAATGTTGTATTTTATCCTGTTGGCTAAATTGTACCCAGTTTATTTATGTTTCCCTGTTATTTTTAGTGTTCTTTGACAGACATCTACTTCGCAATGGAGTATGTACAAAAAATAAATCTAGTCACCTCTTAGTCAGTACAACTGGAAGAATATGGACACACATGTACAAGTGAACATGTGGAAACATTCAATGAAATATACACAAGTACAGTACGTACAAGTTCGCAACTATAGAGGCTATTAGTACTCAACGAATGTGTTTGAAGTACCGGCAATTAAATAAATTCGCAACATATGTCATAGCATCGCTTGTAGAGGTCGCATGATTATCCATAGAAGTCGAGGGTTGGCATCAAATGTACTAGTACTTCTAGTCAGAATGTAATCTTCAATTTCGACGAGCGTACCGTACTCACATGTATAACACACCCTCAGACAAAAAAAAACCGATAGCGCCATTTCAGGCAAGCGCGCAGGCCAGGCAAACGTTCAATCTAACGGCCAGGATATTGTGTATCCAGATATGCTAACACTTCCTGAGCAAAACGCACAGTGGTACAGTTACTCTGAAACTACAACTGCATACGCACGTCAAGTGGAACATTATGCAGGAGTGCGGTATCGCTTACTGAACAAACAGACGATAAACAACGGGGTAGAAAGAATGACCGAATTGAATGGTCGTGTAGAATACCCGTACTTATACTGGCATATAATTTTTGATTACGGCTTAGTATACGGTTACTGGGTGAGTTACCATTTGCCCAAATATGGCTATCGCTAGTATAAAAACGTTGCGTGTAAAACACGCCTCTTTGGTCAAGATAACGAATATTTATAAACATTTAGCTATACTATAGCGCTGCTGCAGATACCAACTATTATAGATGAAAAGAGTTATCATCCAAGCCTACTACTTGTATAGTACACAGGCGACGAGGATGAAGTTATTGCTGACCTAGAACATGTTTCGCAGTACTCTGGCTGATACTCATTAGGAATACAGCATTGGTTCGAGTATTTGGGGAATAACACTTCTTTGATGAAAGATGGGACCTGTTCTACAATCTGTGCTGTACGCACAGGCCTTACGTGTTCAGAAACATATTTCCGTTCAGCCCCTTATCCTGTGTCATGTATGTGCTGTCCAGTATCATCAAATTTGAAGTGGCTGGGTGCCTTCCTCTAGAATTCACATCTGGGTAATTTTAAGCTTAGGGGGACGCAACATAAGTTTTAGTCATACAAATGTTGTGGAAAGAACAGGTACATTAAGAATATTAATAAACACGGATTTAACGTAAACTAAATATATTTCAGAGAACTATTTATCCTCATTTGTGTTACGACATTGTGAATTAGCAACCCAGTTCAACATAACGCGAAGAAGACTGAATGGTGGAGTGGTTTACGTGCTTAGGTTGACAGTCCGTATGTATTTCTTCTTATTGTGTATTTCTTCGTTTTTGATGCGTTTAATATTTTTTCTTACAATATATGTAAGTTACATGAAACCTAGGTATTCTCGTTTATTTTAGTATGACAATTTCGGGCATGGGTTCAAAATATTTCTTCGAACTCGTTTTTGGTCACAGTGTACTGAGCATTAGCAATTCACATATTAACATATAATTTAATGTATTTAAATCTTTTATTGTGTGTGAAGCATTTTAAATTGTCTATGTTTTATGAATTTCGTGTAAAATGCTTCAGCATAGAAATGGGAATTGTCTCTCATGTAATAATATAATAACACTACATTTTCAGATAAGTGACACAAATCTATCATTATAATATTGTCTAATTCTTTGTTAACCTATACTGAGCGTGAAGACGAAACGATAACACGTTGGAATCACTTTCGGGGGAACAAGGATTTGATCTCCGACTTTGGCCATCCTGTTTTCGGTTTCACATGGTTTCCCGAAACAGTTTAAGGCGAATTCTGGGATGGTTCCTTAAGAAAGGCCATGGCCAAGTCCTCTCCCAGCTTGTCATTGTACCAAGTTGAGTGTCATCGTATCTAGCGACCTCGCTGTCGACGAGATGTAAAGCCCAATAGAAATAAAATATACGTATTTATATATCACTGTAAAAATTTTTCCAAATATTTAGGAAGTAATTAATCTAAACGCAGTATTGGACCGTTACTGTACTTCCGCCTTGCAAATTTGTAAACGTATACAATTGTTACAGTACAAGTCTAGTAACTTTAGTATACATTTCATTGTTTTACAAAAAAGGTTAGGAGTACTACCACACATTACTGGGAAACAATTCTACTGTACCTACTTTCTTAGCGCTCCTATACGCACGCGTGGCAAATTTACAAACACTTTTTTAGAGTGTACGAACACATTTTTTTTGCTCCTACTTATGCCGCAGCGGTTTTCAAGGTTACTCGACATGTTCGAATTCACGTCTCACAGACAGCTGTAGGCCTGGATGATGCTAGGTGTCTAGATGCACCGGTATCGTTCATGCCTACGGTGACCAAGCTGGTTTTGGTTTTTCGTGTACACTCCGGAAAGTACGTTTTCGTGCCAGCTATGGGTATTATACAAATTCGTTTTTGTGGTATGATACATAAAATTGATAAATAAAAACAATCATTTAAACACGGATTGAAATGTTGTAAAACTATTTGCTCTTAGATTCAGATATGTTTTCTTTGTTCAAAGTTTTGTTGTTGTGCGCACTAACAATTACTGAAATTTTTTATGTCCGTAAAACGTAATTTTTATAAAGAGATGATAAAAGACTAGTAATTCACTAGAATATGCATCGAGTAAAATATATTACCATGTTAGCAAATTATGGTTTATATTAATTATATAAAACGAATACTTTGAACTTTGTGAAGTAAATAACTTTTGGTCAGGCAAAACTTGTTAAAAAACAACCCAATCTATCATCTCAACCATTTACGGATTCTTATTTTGTTGCAAACTACTTCGGAGTACTTCAGATCAATCACTTGGTAATGTTTTGTGAATTTTTTTGAAACCAGAATAATTATGTCATTCTTTATGATTTGGCATTCCTTTCTTCTTCAAAAATTTGGAACGTTCGTTTCGATTTGACTTTGACTTGGAAGATTTCTTTCTTTTGAGATCAAACATTTTACTTGTACCACAGGGCCCGCAGATTCTCGAAAATACCAGGTGCTACAAGTGCAGCTTACTAAAAAGCCCTAGGGGAAAAACATTTAGCAAAGAGTAGAGTAAAGAAATGACTAATGTCAGAGAACGTTTGGGCCATACCTTACAAACAGAGAGAGAGAGAGGGAGAGAGAGCTTATTCTTACAAAAATATGTATTTTAATATATTTCAATAACATATATATATATATATATATATATATATATTACTCAATACAAAGTGTATATATGTTTGCAACAAACATTTTAATTTACAAACATTAAAATAACAATTTACTCTCGTTCATTGTCGAAAGGACAAAAACTTGAGATTAATAAGTATCGTCAAATAAGAGAGAAAATAAATCTAGCAGTTCTACCCTAATTTCCATTTGTTTTACAAGATTGTGCCCTCGCACGTGAACATTTCGCCTGAAGGGTCGAACTGTGGAAATACTTAACATGGTGTGTCATAGTGTAATTTTCCCCTACGAGAGCCAAATCTCCCCGGTCTGGGCTCTACGCCGGTAATAATATTTTTAATTTCCTCTAAGCTCTCTCCCCACTCGTAACACTGAATTTGAGGAGAGGTAAATTATCGTTTTAGGTTTTTATAAGGCGCCCAATTATAATAAAGTCTTTTAAATCGGCGCATGCGCATCTCCTTTAACTGTATAATTTTTAAACACTCGTCGTTTTCCGTCATGAAGGCGCCACCAGGTGCAGGAGTAGTAAGGAGCCAATCACAAACTGCGAACTGTGACGTCACGCCAACGTGGTCCCAGGGAGGTCTGGCCACTAACTTAAGCTCCCAGTCTTTCTTCGCCGAAATTCATGAAGCCAGGTTTCAGCTGATTTCGGAACCCACTGACAGCCCCGCAGGAGACTTTGACGGTGACCACCGCTTCGCTGCCCGCCAAAATAGGCCGGGAGGCACACCGGCCCCATGCCAGTGCAATCATCGATGACGGGGCTTCCTACAAGTGAGCAGCAACGTTCCCTTACTCAGTTTAGGGGTTTCTAGACGATATCGAAGATTTCAAACATCGGGCGACGTAAATATTGAATTTTCTCTGGAACATGTTGCGATCGGGACCAGTTGACCAGCATGAGAGGTAGTCAGAACGTCTCACTTTTTCTTCGTAATTATTAGGCAGTTTGATCAGTGAGAATAATATCTGTTATTTGCAATTGTTTAAAATCCTCCATTTCCTCAAGCTAATTTGGATGTCTTTTTTTTGGCTAGTTTAGTTGGGTTCGTTCTGAGGATACGTCTTTCAACACCAATTATTTTTCTCTTCACTGCAACTGTAAAAAAACTTCCTAAAAGGTTTAGGAAGTAACGAACCTAAACGCAGTATGGGACAGTTACAATACTTCCGCCTTGTAAATATGAAAACTTTTACAGTTTTTACAATACAAGTCTGGTACCTTCAGTATAAGTTTGACTGTTTGGTAAAAAGTTCAGGAGTGCTACCATGGATGTCTGGGAAACTATCCTATCATACCTACTTCCTTAGCGCTCCTATGCGCACGTGTGGCAAATTTACAAACAATTTTTTAGAGTGTGTGTCTAAGCGTTTGTCGGCTCTTTGTTAAAGGGTTTCAATTCTGATGTGGATTAGTCTGTTTTTATGAAATATGGGGCACTGCGATTTTTTTAGTGTCTTCCTTTCTTTCACCCGCAGTCTCTCAATTGGGCCATAGTTAGTGATTTGCAGTTTTTCGGCTGCAAATAGTGCTTCTGATTTGAATACTGTGTTTATACTGTCTTGTTTTTGCATTCCAGGAAATAGTCTTTTTGTTATGTGTTTTTCTCGTTTGCTGGAAGGCCGATACGTATGTGGTATATTAAATAACTAGCTTTGTTTTGTTTTAACCTTTGTTAGGAATTCCAAACACAAACGAATCAAGAAGTTCCCAGCATAACTGATAAGCTTTATTTTCTCAAAGTGGGCACAAACTAACCCTGAAAGTCAAAACTGTTTATGTAATCTAGGAATATTAAATGATAAAATTGATTTAGTGGTATGATATATTACATATGCTAAAGGTATGTCAGCGTGCTAAGTAATATGCGATTAACCTGTTTAACAAATTGAGGAAATTTTTTTTCTAAGACGACTTTCCATCCTAAAAAATTAAAAAAAAAAAAAAAACCGCCATTTTCAAAATAGTATAGAATGATGAACAAAGTATACATAAGTTACGTAATGTTTGTACTCAGTATAATATTTGTACCAAGATTGATAAAAAACTGAAAAAAAATGTAACGTATGTATTTATTAAGTTAAAAAAAAGAAATATGACCATCATTTTTAAAATATGTACACAGGATAAATGAAATACACAAAGGTGAAGCAAGCTTTGTATTTAATATACGTGTACCAGGTCAGGTTTCACGAAATTATGAAGAACGCTTCCCAAGATATGTAAAAAGTTCTGAAAAATATTTTATAAGGTATGTGATACTAAGCTAAAATATAAAAATGGCCGCCATTTTGAAAACATTAAAACAGGATAAACGAAATTCACAACATTAAACTCAGTGTACCAAGTTTGTTGACGTTCTGATGAATATATCCTGATATATGTGATAGTGTGCTAAATAATTATAAATTGCTGCCATTTTGAAAAATGCACACAGGATAAACAAAACACACAAAAGTCAAGTCAACTTTGCATGTAGTATATATAAATCAATTTTGAAAGAATTCTAAATGACGGTTCCTTAGATACCTAGAATAACCACAAAAAAATTAAATGGTCGCCATTTTTAAAATACTAACCTGGCGTAAACAAAAATATAAAAGACAAGTCAGGTGACAAAGTCCTATACGTGTAAAAAGTTGGATGAAACTCGGTCCACTGGTTCAAACATTTTTAGGGGGACGTATACACACACACACACACACACACACACACACACACCAACACACACACACACACACACCAACGAACACACACACACACAGAGAAAAATGATTTTACAAGCCTACTTTTTCTTTTGGAAAGTAGGCTGAAAATATATAATTTTTATAGGGTGTATTACATAAATAAATATACTAAGTTTGTGTTCGGTTTTAATGACAAAGTTCAAAACAAAACTTTTCGTGTGCGCGCACATCCTCACTGAAAGTTGCCTCACACTTACAACATGTACGGTCACCAAGGATCCATATAAAATTTCCCCCCCCCCCCCAAAAAAAAACAGAGACAGAGAGTTAAACTTGTTAACTACCGGCGTGAAAGTTCCTCTTTAACAGGCGGCCCCACAGGGAGCGATGTTCTTAGTTGTTGGTCTCTTTCCGCTGTAACGGTCCCAGGAGGTCGGCTGAGGGTGAAGTAGGGGTGACATATTTACCACACTCCAGGGGGTGAGCAAGGCCGTGTTGGGTACGTCACGTGGCGTAGTCCCCGGAGTAGAGCCGTTACCGTCTTTCACGTCAACACATTCCTAGAGGAGACCTGACCGACTGTCCCCTGCGATCATATGCAGCTCGTCGTGCACATGTGTAATACCATGATTGATGCCTTCAAATTTGGAGTATCATCTGACAGCAGACTGGATTCGCGCTGAATGCGTGCTAACCTGACTTCTGCTGTTGGCTTGTAGTTCGTGTATCTTGTCTAAAGGAAGTTTTCAATCAATGATGTAACGTCAAGTGTAAAATACCCACTATCCAGTAATACAGACCCGCAAAGACATAAAGACCTGGAGCCAGTAAAGCCACGGAATGTATGAGTATTGGCGAATGAATTCTAGCCTAATTACAAACAATGGCGTAAAATCAGCACGTCTCAAGCAATTTAGTATTTCACATACCAACATAAAATGAATTTTGGCGCTAAAACTTAAAAGAGCGAGTTGATCGAAAAAATGTTGGAATTGTTGAAAAATATACACGCTTTTAATTTTCAATAGCATATATTCTTCAACGTGAATACAATATTTTGTAAGAATAGTATATGTGAACACAAAAAATACATAAATAATTTCAGATTTAATTTGTACGGGCAAAAATAAGGATATCTGGGAAACCTACGAGTGAGCAAGTGAGAGGTTGGTCAGCGCTCAACATCGAGGTCTTTAGCGCTAGTGAGGGGTTACATGATGTGAGTATGGAACAGCTCTGGAATGAAAGGGCGGGGGAAACTGGAGATCCCCGAGAAAACACGCCGATCAACGGCATCGTCCGGCACGATTCCCATATTCGAATATCCGGAGACCGACCCCGCCGGGAATCGAACCTGCATCACCTTGGTGGGAGGCGAATGGTCTGACCATTTGGCCATTGCGGCCCCAGAAACCTACGAGAAACAGTCCAACCCCCGTGAGAGTTTTAAAGCTTAACGTTGTGGAGCATTCACAGTCGTTACTCTGCCAGTCAGTCGCTGTATGCTACAAACAACTCTTTTGATGTCTTTATACTTTGTCCTGTATTATGAGAATACTCGTTTCAAAAGTTACTTTTTGGCCGAATTGGGTGTGCGGTAAGAATCTTTTAACTTAATACTGAAGCGAATTGTAATATTTTCCTTTCATTTATTTTTTTGCTTAGTTAATACTGAAATGTGATTATTCGCTAATTTTTAACAAATTTTAAACCGATCGATTGCGCAGAAAGGTACAAAAGCAAACTAATTAAATATCATTTTCATAAAAACTCAATAATCGTATACATTTTTTGGTTCCGATTTTGCGAACATGAATATGTAAGCAAGGATTCAAAATGCTTGTAATAGTTTTAACTAATATACGAATAAAATGTGCAGATATATTAATAATTATTTATATAAATGGGTGGTAGATATACATGAACAAAATGCCACGTAGTTTACGTCACTACAGGAAACCATTATTTACAAAATCTTTAAATAATCAGATTGTCGTATCGCGTAAAACTGTTTAACACAAAAATGGTAATATACCCTTAACAACGGATATATACCTATGCAGTGTACCTTAACGTGACTGAAATACGGAGATTATGTTAGTATACACAACTTAGTTTATTAAGCTCGTATAAATATTTGTGTAATTAATTAGTGCAATATTTATTTTGGTGTAGCATTTCCATTAATTAATAACTACAAACCAGCTCTCACACTAAAGCATTAGCGCTGACGAAGAATCATATTTCAATGTCGAAGCGCATAGAGAAACTAGTTGGAGGTACCCACATAAATTTCTTGCTCCTCCAAGCTGTCCTGCAACTGATAACCTTCTTCCCTAGCCATCTATTTTCTCACTTCGTCTAAGACGATATTGAGTGATTTACGGCTCCATTAATCCCCAATAAACGGGAGAATTTGCTATCACAAGGAAGCGATAATTCCGTGGTCATGTGGGGCTGGTGGTGAAAGAAGTTGTAGAAGCGTCGTTATCAGGATCTAACGTTAAGAAAGTCTTGATATAAAGCCCCTTTTCACCAACTTGAGCTATGAACATTTGAAATCTCTTACAAATTTTCTAACTTCTTGGTCTATTATCTTCGTGTAAAATAATATAAATACTTAAAGTTTCTAACATAATTTTCACTGAGGGCTATAAACATTACTGATTGTTAAGGACAATATTAATCAAAATATTTTCTAGTAACATATTTTCACTTGTGTATTGGGCTATATTTATCCAAATAATGAATCAGTGAACTACCCCACTGAGTTTAGATGCAGATATTCCTCTAGGTTTCTGACAAAGCCTATGTTAGTCAGATTCTTACTGTTTTGCTATGGAGCATCGCCTTAATTTAATAAATGAAATCTCGACATTGCTAAAAGATAATATTATACCTTCAGATATTGTTAACAACCTTCTATATTTCATAAAATAAACACGTCTTACCTCATTTAATTATTTGGAAAAATATGAAAGTGGTTTTATATGCACCTCTAAAATTAAATATGTTACGAATAATTACGTTCGTGTATTAAACAAATACAAGCGATTAACTAATGTGGTTTATTTTACCAGAGTATTAAGCAGTACATTAATTTCCTAAAAAACAATGTAATCAACTTACATATTTACATGTACAGTACCGTTGACGAGAAGACCATTACGTGCTGAAGCTATGTTTTAGTTTGATGTTTAGATACTTTAACTAATTATGTAATTTATTATGAAACAATTACATACTTTGTGGTATAGCATTTAGTTTTCCAATATAATTAACGTAGGTCAATGTAAATCGTCAAAAATTTGTAAAAGAAAAAGAAATCATATAAATAATTTCTGAATAAAAAACAGTAAAAGGCATGTAACTGCTATAAAATAGAGGCAAGGAAGAACATTTAATAGCTTGTGTTTTGTGCTGAATATTTCCCCTCCACTCTTCACAATTCTTTTTGTATACGTATTTCACTGAGAATCGCTGTATAAAAGTCCCAAGACGATTATGTATGTGGTAATTAGAGAAATACAGTAATACCTGCGATAAGGGAACATCTAACGATGTGCGAAAGTAATATGAAACCTACCACCCCAAAAATATTCTAGGAACTACAATTATAGCCTCTGTGCTTTTTTTGTAGCGTAGTGTAGTTTCTCAAGTATTGTGCCTTGATCACCACCCCCTTCCATTCGATCCCCAGCGGGGTCGGTCCCCGGATTTTCGCATGTGGGAATCGTGCCGGACGATGTCGCTGGCCGGCGGGTTTTCTCAGGGATCTCCCGTTTCCCCCATCATTCCGGAACTTCTCCATTTTAAGACATCATATCATGCCATCCTTCGGGGTATGAAGATTGTCTAGGAGCTCCCATTAATAACATCTGCATTCTAGGTGCGATACCGTGGCTCTCCACGATCCTCCTCGTAAGATATTTATACATTAATTTATTTATCATCTCCTTCCAATATTTTCCCCAGAGAATTTGGACTTACGTGACTAAGATAAATTTCAAGAGATCAACCCTACTTACGGCCTCTGTGGAAATAACTTCCTTTCCAAGAAACTAATTCCAGATATTTAAAATGTATCAGCGAAAATTTTTTTAAGGATACTGAACTTAAACAGAAAAAAATAGCCCCTTTATGCATTCATACACGACACCAAAAATTGTAAAATAAAATTTCAAAGCTCCGTTAATATAAACTTTGGTTAACCGATCGCATAACATTAATCTATCAATGTTAAAAAATATTTTGGTAAAATTCGAGGCATATTTTGAAGTAAGTACGTACCAATTAAATCGTGCCAAGCTTTTTTTTGACAAATTGGCCTTGCTACATGTATATTTTATAATGTTTAAATATTTATCCAGTTAATATTCAAATGTTGTAGTTAACGAATGTCAGTGTGCATTTTGGGTACATAGTGGTGATTTTTTAAATTAATTTTCTGTATTGTTTTAACAACAACTGCGTGAATCTAATTTTTGAAACCTACTAGTAACGCCCTGTTTATAGATGATTATTCCAATACAATTTACAACATATTGCATTAGTATGCATTTTTACTCTGAGAAGCAATGCGTGTTATAAAAATAATTTTGATGTATTGGACGGAAGGTGTAGAGTAATTTAAATACTCCTAAAAATCCATTCCTTGTTATTTCGTTACCATTATCAACAAAACCAATGTGACATATATAAAACTTAATATTTTAACTTAAGTTGGTTTAAATACTTTGATTTTACGCTGACAGGCAGCGAGGTCTGATTATAAGCAAACACACTTAATTTTTCAACATTTTAGTCACAAGTTTATTTCGTCCCTACTATACCCTGTCGTACTACAGACTTACCTTCAATATAAAACTATCGAACTTCCTTCTTGAATTCTAGATTTTCGGGCAAAAATTGGGTAACGTGTCTGTTATCAGATTGCATAAATCAGTAAATGAGTTACGGTTCGTACGATAAACCACTGTAATGCTTTCTCTTGCAAAATCGATTGTCCAGTTCAATAAGAAAAAATAAATAATATCACCTTAGCACTGGATACGGCAATATTTAGACATAAATACACTTCTACTAGTTAGGAAGAAAATCAACACATATTTATGTTTAGCAATTAAGAACTGCAAATTAATTTTATTTATGAGATTTCACTAAAAGTAGGCTATATAATTCCAATCATATATGAAGCTATGTACTTTCATTCCTAAAAACTTCAACCAAATATATAACTACATTTTTTTCAGTGAAAAACAATAATTTCTAATACGTTTAGAACAAAACAGCCTTTTTTTTAGGTCGTTTGTCTGATGAACTTGGCAATCAAAATGTTTAATATAATGTGAATACAAATTGTGCATTATTTATTGTTAGCACTGCAAAAGGCAAACTGTGTTTATATGCCTGGCATTACAGGAATAATTAGTGAATAATCATGGACTGCATTAAATAAACTTACAATGTAGGTGTCTAAGTGTTATTACGATAAACATGACTAACAACTACACACATACATTTCTATATACAACATGCATATGCGTATATAAACGTTGTTATAATTAAAGGATTTTGTGCCTATTCAAAGAACCTCTTGTGACGTAATATACGTAACTTTTCATAGCATTTGTATTACATCATTGATACTTAATGCCAATTCACATTGAAGTTAACATGAAACTCCTTACGTTATCTTTGCGTTAACTTTACATAAAAATGAACCGCGGATTTGTTTAATGTTTTTCATTGAAGTTAAGGAAATAAGTTGGGGTACAAGGCTACCAACTGCATTCAAGGTTTCGACGAATTCACCAAGATTATTATATGTTATCGTGCTGCTCACGTAAAATGTATACTGTTTAGTTATATAAGTATGGATTAACTATCTTATATTTACATAAAATAATATTCAAGCGAGTCCGCCTTATGAACGTATCCACAATGTTATATTATTTGGTTACTATTTGGTCCCGCTTTGATATTTCGTTTGTTGGCAATAAAATACACTATTCTGTCGGACTCTACTGTAGTACGTTACAAATGCTACAAGACTGACGATCATTGCTATATTTACATTTAATGATGATATTTGAGCCGCAAAATATTTACATATACAAGTGATAACGTAAATAAATAATAACGAAATTTTTCGCAAGTACCTGTTACAGTGACATGATTAAAATGCATAATAAATAACTCTCCTAGTTGTAATATAATACCTCCCTTACCGCCTCCTTATTTCCCCATTACACATGCTTTATTTAAGAGTGAATTTGATGAGATTCTATTTATTTCACGAGATGGTAGGACTAAACTTTTAGTTTAACGTCTTTCGTGAGACTGGCGAGACACTGTTTAATATATTAACAACGTGTATTCTGTCTACACATATCACATCTATCTAGTGATCAATGATCTTGCAAGCCATCTAGTTAAATTATTGTAGAGTCCTTTTAACGACACATCAGATCTGAATTATTTTTAAATATATGATACGATTTACGACTCGCTAAACAAGCAAAATTACATGTTTATTTGGCAATGAACTTACAAATACCATGTCAAACGAGTTACAAATCTTACGCGGAACTTAAAATATTACATCCTTAAAATTTAAAAACAGAACATTTTGCTTCCCCCACTCTTCCGAACACCAACTATGACAACTATGTTTTTTTTTCATACAATCTCGTACATGCACGAGCAGCACAAAATTTGAGGTTATGAGAAACGTGCATAAAATTAGTTTTGGCGCGATAAAATCTGGAAGGCAACGGTAGAGTTTAGCCAACAAAAGAATAAATTATTACGTAAAGTTGAAGTTGACTCAACTTCGATATAGATAAGTTACCGTTGCGTCGCTGATAATTCAGTGTGAAAACACTGCAGCGTAACCTATAACTAAACTCTGCAGCTATAACGTAAAGGTAACGTAAGAAGCTCCATGTTATCTTCAATGTGAATCGGTCTTTACGGGAACGTATTCATTGTTCCGCAGTAAACACCCGAACTGTCATGAAATCTTGCCATGAACGGAGTTCGGCTATTTACTGTATTTATGAATTTCAGGAGACAGAAAGAACGCATTAGACCGGAAAAGAGAGAGAAATAGTAAATAAAACAGAACAATCACCAATATTTGTTACGTTTGCGAACGTAACATTCTTCACGTAACATATACATGCATTATGTACTTTACATTAATAATTTATGTTTTGTATTTTATTTACAGTAAAATGATTGCGTTGATGTTTTTAAAAGTCAACATGAACAGTTTAATTTTAGCTGATTCGAAACATAAAAACTTTTAGTAAATCATTTAGATAGCTTTTAAAACAGTATTCAAATTATATAGTTTAATAAATAACTTTTCTCAACCTGGTACTAAGGGAATGTCTACATACACATACACAACACACACACACACATACATATTGTGTGTGTGTACATCTTTATAAGAAAATACTTGGTACCAAAAATTATTAACTTACAAATTTAAATAATTTGTTTTGAATAAAGTTATTTACTTACTATCCGTTTTAAATTAATGTCGAGATCGCCAAAGTTTTCAAAACATCTCTGTGTTATGTGACGCAGTTTGTATCTAGTTCGAAAGTTATAATCCATATTTCCATGTAATATGATGAAATGCACACTTGGTTACATGTTATCAATATATTTTAAACTTTGCTCCACTGCTAAGCCAAATAATCGCAAAAGGCTTATCTATCAGCCTGTATAGTGGGGAATCTCTTAACAAGTGGTAAAGTTCAGATTTATGGTATGGGGATAGTTTTAGTCAGTGACTCAAGAAGAATTTAATTACAGAGCCAGTTCAGACTACATTATTTGCTACCAATTTTATAAGTGAACTTGCGATAATAACCTTATAACATAGATTTTGTTTCGTATCAGTATTGAAACTACCTTGGAATAAAACTGCCAACGGATAGTTGAAATATGAAATAGTGTTATTTATATGTTTTAGTAAAAAATTTAGGGCACCTATCTAGACCTACATATTGTCAATTATTGTAAGTTACTAGATGAAATCAATAAAATGTTCTAGTATCAAAATAGTTTGTTGTTGTGCGTTTTTTCCTTATACACTTTACAATCAGTAAATTTTCCTTCACGAATTTAACGTTAAAACTGCGGAGATATTTGAGTTTTGCTGTATGCATTGTTACAGTATTATTTGCAGCTGATTGGCTAAAACTAATAAAATACTAAATATATTTATGGGATGTCGGTTTATTTGTGCTTGCGTTGTGACGGGTATTTGTAACAGTATATGAGCTATTAATATAAATGAATTAATATATGAATTAAACGACGAATTTTAATGTTTGATTATGTAAATAGTTATTGTAATTTTGTATTTTTTTTTTAGAATAATTAGCGTAATAATTAAAATTACATATTTTGTAATATGTCACAATTTAATCAGCATTTTTATTCATTGTTCCCAAACGCTGTTAAATTTTTATAAAAGTATAGAAATGTTACCCATACTTGTATTTCATTCATTAGCTATATTATTTGGAGTGCATTGTTTTTTGCGGTTGTTTCCCAACCAGTTTTTGGAAGGTCACACAATCGACCCCACTATAAACTTGACGACTTCGAATAAAATGTTTATTATTTATATTCTTGCCAGAATTATACCGTATCAACAAATAACGCTCTTAAAATAAAGGAATTTAATAAGAACTAGCCGGTCTTTCTAAGCCTAAATACGTAAATAAAAATGGAAATCCTATAAAGTCTTGTTTATTAACATTGTTGGAAATTATGTGTCTGAAAGACTCTATTATTATTTATTGTGTCGAACTTTTTTATTTCGTATCACACAGTAAAACGACTTGCTAAAGTAATGAGTCGTTTTGGCAAACTATTCACTTGAAAATTTCGCAACCAGTGTTTTTTTTTAATTTGGCAAATTGTTTTAATTTTTTTCTACTTTGAACCCCGAGGGCCCTGATGTTTCAATTTACATGTTTAACGTTTATTGTTCTACACTTATTTTTGTAAAACTAAACATAATATGAGAAATATCAAGTTGGATTTTGATTTTCTGTTGTATTATTTTCTACATAACCGTTTCGGTAATTTGATTACTTTACAATAGCCAAAATTAAAACTATTTTCATTGTTTGTCAGCTTTGGCCAATTCGCACTGATGCTGATGTAACATTTGGCTAACGTACTGCAGATATTCTTCTTTTCAGTCTCAGCAGTTAAAAAGTCATTTAGTCAAAGTTGTAAATGTCCCAAGAGTTACATGCCATGTGTAATTTGTAACATTTAGTCAACTGCATTATTTAAATGAGTCGACGAATTTCTGTGTAGCAAAAACGTCTTTTTTGTCGGCCTTTCCCAATTTTGTAATAATTATTCACAAAAACTGTTTTTTAATTTGTCAAGGAGTACGTAGTTATTTTCCTGTATTTTACTATGATATTTGTATTTAAGGACCGATTGTATACTTCATCACAATTTTTTGAAAATTGCAAAGCGACCTCTACCTGTATCATCATACTTGGAAATGTATTTACTTTGGACAGTGAAGCTGAGTAGTTTATACTGGGAGTAGATGAAGTGTGACACTATTACACATTTCGTTATACAAGGAACGTAAATAATATATGTCAACAATGAATTGCATGTTTACGCAGTTAGCACGTCACCCGCTATGTACATTTTTCAATTTCTGCGAAGTCTAAAAATAAATACCGAAAAGTATATCTACTGTGCATTGCAACAAGCTCTGCAAGAGTAGTTTTGTATGCCGCGCAATACAAAGCGCAGGTTCCATGTCACACCCCTTCCCTAGTTAGAAGCGTGACTGGATAACATTATTGTGCTTATGTTAGTCCTTTTTTCTTCCAGATGTCACAACAATTTTGCTAGAGTTCCTCAATCTGTACACGTACCTGAAAACGGCAACAAATCCCAGTTCTCAAAACGTCACATCTGTCAAATAATGCTTATACTTTTCGTCTGCGTTTTCATAACTGTATTGTACGAGTTCACGCCCATTTGTGTTGTCGACGTTGTCCTCATTCTGGCCTGTTTTAATACACTATATTTTATTGTTTTACTGTCCATTTTTTGTTTCGTCTTTCTGAATGCAACTATATTATGTTGAGGAATTAAATTCTGCTGTTTTGTTCAATTTGTTGTGTCTTCTTTCTTGATGTGATTACATTTCTTTCCGACCTTGATACTGATACCCCAGCAGCATACCTTATGGTACAGTAATTCACTCTGGTAGCAGGAAATCACGGTTATCTGGGCAGCAGACTCATGGTCGCGTCACAGCGTAACATGAGAACCACTGTCAAAGTAAATGGCGCGGTGTACCGCAATTTTCATCATTATTTTATTTTTTATTTATACCAGATATATTTTTTTCTTTTTTAAGACACAAAACGTGACTAAATTTGGCTCTTATGAAATTTTTTTATCTCTCATAGTTTTCGCGTAATAGCGTGTTAAATTCATATTTTGCATGTTTCCGTTTTAACGACTACACTAAAACCAACTGATATACCAAACTCAAAAAAATCACAGTGGATAGAGACATTGCAAGCTACAATGATATGCTCATAAAATTAAAGAATAAAAATTATTTGAATAAAAAAAAAATGCTGAAACTAAAAATACTTTAAAAAATTCAATAAATTTTTTTTCAAACAATATCAATATCATTAGATTTCCTCAGATTGTCTTGCAATTTATAAGGGTGATTTTCCCCCAAAACACAGAATATTTTAATTTTTATAGTGTCTAGTTCAGCGGGTTTCGAGTTCAGTGGACGAGCGGAGGTCGCAAGCGACGTTGGTGACAGCTGGTCCCGAGGACTACCTTGTGATGTCGGGAGAGACTACCATGTGATGTCGGGAGAGACTACCATGTGATGTCGGGAGAGACTACCTTGTGATGTCGGGAGAGACTACCATGTGATGTCGGGAGAGACTACC